>CAJQUW010007194.1:0-214038 GCA_907163375.1 Prostheceraeus crozeri
TAGTTGAAAAACTCCAAGGCCGCTGTTTCTGTGGTAATAAGTAATAAGCATAGTTATTTTTAATTGTTATTCAATTGCTATTTTAGGTAATAATCAAATTTAATTGTCACCAAGCAAGAGATTCCTTTGATTTAAAGACGTCTTTTTGATCACTCAGTAAAGCCAAATTAACTTAACTGTTAATTCATTTATTAATTTTTCTAAGCATGTTTAATTTATGAAACAGATATTTCGTGAGCATCGAGCATCAAATATGAAAATTGTGATATGTAATCATTTATCGGCAGGGCTACAAGCACAACAACGATTTCCTTAGGAGAAGAAAATATATACAGTACACACTATGTAAACATTTTACAATTTGTATTACAAGGTATCGGTATGTACTCATCCTGATGAAATGCTGTATAACGGTAACTACAATCATAAATTGATGTACCGGCAAACTGGAACCGGTTACCTATATCATGCTAACTTGTAAATGCATTTTAGACGAAGATAAATGTTACAGAGCGTTATCACAATCTAAGCCTGGAAACATGCATAATAATATTGTCTCGCTTTTCTTTTTGCTTAATCATCATTTTCACTGACTTGCTACTGGTGTGAAATCGGCCTGCTTCCGTTGTCCTATCTGGAAGTTGCCGGCCGCGGACCAAACAGGTCTAAAAAATCTCGGCCGGTTTCCAACTCCGGTGCACTGTCCTCCTCATCATAACATGTCCTCCATTAAATGCCATCTTGCCTATGTGTAAAGCAAAATGCAAGGTGACAGGGATGAAGCAGGAAGAGTTCAATTTAGCACTCGCTGTATGCATAGTGGCCGAATTAGGTCTCTGGACATTGTCTGGGCATCCGTGGCATTCGCCGACAATTGTATGTTGCCTCCAGACATACATGTACATCTATGTACTTTTGATCGGAGGCACATAGCCTACTTCGTGCCTTCATGGTATACGGGCTATTTGTACATTTCACCGCTCTTCTTAGCTTCTGACATCGATGGTTCTTCATGGGGATTCATTACCAAAGAAAGCAATGAATGATATATTCACCCTACTTTATATCTGCAAGACTATTGGGACAATTAGTACCCACCATGCACGAAATACCCTTAAATTGCAAAAAAAGGCAAGGCTAATAATTTTTCTAGCAAAATGACTAATTTCAGTAAATATCCTGATATCATATCATTTAGATGCAACATGAGAACTAAGTGACTGCACAAAAGTATCATGCATCGGCTTTCTCGCGCCTAAACTCCCGTACATCACCGCATGAAATCGACACAGAAGCACAATTCGGGTCAGTGCTTGGAATCGACCTCAAGTCCTTTGGCATGAAGCGACAGTCTGCCACCCACTGAGCAATAGCAACGGCATTACGTTCGATGGAAAATTGATTTCAGTGTCATTGTTAGTCAAAAAGAAGAATTTGAAGAGTGATAAAGAAAGCTGTGGGGTCAGAAAATTAATTTGATCTGTCACTCACGAGTCGCAGACGAGGCGTGCTACTCAGCTGAAGAATTATCGTCAATCATATCATATTACAATGTCTGAATTCCATTGTCTGGGAGCGTCCAAAATCATCTGAGATTGTTGACATCCAATGATTGATTTTGTCAATAAGCTTATCATGGTGAGTAAACCCAATCTGCGAATGATAGAAATCTTGTTATCCTTCAACTGTCTTTCATAGGATTGACCCCAAATTAATCAAAATCAATAGATGACATTAATATCTAAATGTTCAAGAAGACTCTCATTACCGAAACGTTTGTTCTCCAGATATGTCTCATTCTGTCCGTCATTGATTGGCTTTCCTCTGCTACATGGACTTTTTCCACTCTTTCATTGACATAACTTATGGTAGATTCTATGTGTTTCATGTGCTGCTTATCAAAAGGAGTCTACTTGTGGAATTTGCTTCTCATTAAAATTATGTAGGAGCATTTGATAACTCATGGCTTGAAAATCGTGCAATAAACATTCGTGTATTAGCTTATAGAAAAATTGGTACTTCTATTCTCCCCCCCCACATTTCTATTGTTGACACCCGGAAGTATTGCATCGTCAACGATCTTCTCTTGCTTACGGGCAGTTTCACTAACATCGTATTGCGTTGAGTGTGTAAAACTCCTCTTATCTAACTTGTAGAACGTTTACAGTCTCAGAATTAGACAACTGTTCGTCATTTGTCTGTAGACAACAATCACACGAAGTTCATGATCACAGCTGCGCCTTGTATTTTAACTGAGTATCCAAGGGACCAATCCTCAATCCCAGGGTTCAAGTAAGACTTCTCAGTCGTGTTGTAGTGTCACTCATGACAGATCAAATCTAATCTAAACCCAATGTAATCAACTTTGGCGAAATTTGATGATTTTGGAAAACTTAACAAATGTGGGTGGAAAGAATAGAAGTACCGAAAAATTTTAGAACATCTAGAAATTAGACATGTCATGAAATTGTCCGACCGTCAGAACCAGTTTCTGCAGGGAACGAGGCCGAAAATGAGACTTTTGTAGAATGATGTGCACACCATATTGCTGTACTGCAAATCATCTATCGAGTTCTAGCCAGTCATCTTCTTGCCACACAAGATCATAGAAAAAAGTCAGATAAGAATATTGAAGTTTTCAGTACAATTATGTAGACTGTGTGAGAATGTGGTTAAATGTGGCCGAAATTGACCAGAATGTTGAGCTTTCCACTACTTAGGACTTGCATATATTTTTTAGCAATAAAGTGTAAATATTTTTAGCAACAAACTTATTTTCAGGGGAGACGAGACAAATTGGTATGATATTCACAATGAAATTGAACAACCTCCCGTCGGCTGCCATCAGCTACTTAGAACGCCTACAAGATCCTATGTGTTAAGATTCAAACATAAAGATGCATGAAGATGCTGACAAATGACCTAAAGACACTTCCATATCAAAGATGACGGCTCTAGACTTATCTTCACTTAATCAGAGTAAACATTGATAATCTAATTTCCACCGAAAACTTCACTCTGCTTCCCATTGGATTGGCATGTCTTTTTCTTTGATCCTGTCTGACAAGAAGGGGAACCCGATAGAACTCCGCAGACGTGTAGATTTTCAGTAGCCATGACGTGCACATCAATATATGAAAGTCTCATTGTAGGCCTCGCTCCTCGAAGAAACTCACGCTGTGGTCCTGACTTAAACAACATCAGGTACAACTTGAAGATGCTAGGCCAGAAAAAAGTCAAAGATGTCCGCTGACCATTCTGGCTGCTTCTGAAATGCATTCAAGAACTCAATTCATGTAAATGCAGCACTACTTGCATTTCGAAAGTCATTCCTTGGTGAAGATGTGATGCCGACCCACTTCCCATTTGTCTTCATCCCCCAAAGTTTCGACATGAATCTAGCAGCTGATGAGGTGCTCAGCCTACAAACAGTCCAATACCTATCGGCGAGAATAAGCACCTGCCACATACTTCATCATATTTGGTGATTTTTCTCATCTTCGCACGATCAGCCGCAGCACCAGCAGAGCCTGTAGCATTGGCTCATTGCAAGTAATTCAAAAGTAAGGGCCAAGTTAACTTAAGGGCCAAATGTTAAGGCCAAAAGTAAGGGCCAAGTTAAGTTAGTTAAGTAATGCCAAGTTAACTTATATTATCTTATAACAAATAAATGTCAATTAATTTCTGACTTCTTCACGAAGCTATCTTCAGGGAACTTAACTACTAGAATATTAAAACTAATATTTATTAGTGTATGAACCATAGGTTAACTTGACAGTTTTAAGTTTCATAGATGTACTTTGAGTACATGCGTAAACATGCGCGCACATGAATAATAATTCAAAAATCATGCATAGTAAAGGACACGTTGCATAATCTTTCACAAACAATATGACCTCAGATTTTTCAGCAAATTCCTAAGATGATAGTGGTATATATGCATGTATATCATTTACATATCATTCTAATATGGTATAATATATGATGTAATTTAGGTAATACATAGGAACATTACTTTGGAGAAAAGCTTGAAGATGCACTATAGCCGAAAGTCACAATGCCTAGTTCATGCGATTAAGAAAAGATCCACTATTGGTCTGCGCCTGGTGTCCTAGCAGCTTCCCGTGGGACCAAAAGCTACAAAGATAATGAACGAATAGAAAGTAACCCTCCGACATCGTAATGAAATCACTGGAATTCGTCGTTCTGCACCACTAAACACAGAATTTTCAGTAATGTCAAGTTATGCAAAAGTTCGGTAAAAGATCATTCATGTAATTGTTCGTTCAATTCATGTGTCTGTCTTGTACCCGACCAAGGACTGAACTCTTGTCTCATGTCACGAGTTCTCGACGTTCAATTCTGCTTTTTATTCTCTGAAATTGGATAATGTTTTTCTTGTAGTCAATTAAAAGAGCATTTCGTTCGTTAAACATTTGAAAAAGTTGCTCGGGTGAGGTTTTCTTTATGAAAATTCGTAGTGAAAATTCGAAGGACACGGCTTGCCTTCACTCTAAATTGAGGAAGGATAACAAATTGCGCTGCAGTCATTTCAAGTATGTCTTCGACCCTCATTTCATTAATACAAAGCATAGCGATGTCGGGACATCAAATGCCAGTGAGCGGAATGCGCATTTTCATAATAAATTGTTTTCGTTGTAAACAAAATAATGACAGCGATGTCTATGTCTTTATTACGCCGATAAGTTTGCAGAGGAATTGAACAAAGGAAAATCGTTCGAAGCAAATGACAAAATTAGTAAGGAATTGCTCTTGAGTTACAATGAAAATCAGGGGAGATCAAAGCCCATTGAAATGAGGATGATTTTGCTTCTTCAATTTTATTCAGATTTCTCCTTATATCATGTCAATGAAAAAGCAAACTCAGGTTAAAAGCAAATTTTGATTACAAGAAACGACATTTTCTTGCTATTGCTGGACTACTTTTGTTTAATTGTATCTGTCACAATGACTTTGAAGAGATCTCGACAACGGAAAGCTAAAATCTAAAAATGAAACAGCATGTGGAAACTTTTATTCAAGCTTTCGAGAAAGGTTTAATTTGACAATTACCAGTTTATTTTAGATAAATACTGCAATTTTAACTTAAATCTATCCATTGAGTTTTCCTTTAAAATATTTCGACAATTTTTTCTCGATATGCAGAGTGTCCCAAATTGGCGCAGTTTTTAATTTTAATTTTGAAACGATATTTTCGGCTCAAAAATCATTTTCTTAATGAAAAGTAACATAGGAAGACCGTGAGGTTTTATCATTTACAATAAATGTTCAAAATGCCCTCCATCTTCGGATAATAAAATATTCACTCTTCTATAGATGCTGTAAACTGCACTTGCGATTTCTTCATTAGTAATTTCATTGAACTTCTGCACAATTTTCCTCTTTAGCTCGGCAACAGTTTTTGGCTTATCATCATGGTATACCCTACTCTTCAATACCGCCCAAAGTTAGTACTCACATGGTGTCAAATCAGGAGATCTTGCCGGCCAAGGTGTTTCAAAGCCACGTCCAATGACTCCTTGATGAAAGTGTTCTCGTAAACTGCGCCAATTTTGGAACACCCTGTATTTTGAAGCAAAATAATTATTTGCGAGCTTTCGAGTGAACCGGTGACTCATCGTCAGGCACAGATACAGAGAGTGAGATAATATGACAAGCAAAGATCTGTCACAGCCCATATAAGCCATCTCCTCTTCGCAAACCATGATCAGTGATGTAATAATGCCATAATCCTGCATTTTTCGAAGAGTTCAATGTCCTTATCACCTTCAAGGACTTTCTCTCAAAGATGCTGAAGAGGTATCTGAGCGTCGGTGCAACAGGCTGTGGAGGTTTCAGGGTGGATGTATCAAGAGATTAGCAGCTAACGAACTAGCAAGCAAGCTAGTTTTATCAGTCGCTGATTTAGCGGATAATCCTGAAGTCAGTCGCGAAGGAGGTGAACGAGAAACACAGAGGACAAGCGAACACGAGAACAAATTGACTTAGACAAGGATCACAGCGCGCGGCTGCCAGTAGCTCAGTAGAAACGCACTCAATATAATTTGTTTTGGCACTCTCAGTTGCTGTTTTGCAGAAGCTGCGAGCGGAACGACAGGCAGTGCGGTTGAAACCCTTGAAGAATTAAAAATACTTATAAAGTTTTGTCGATTATTGCTGTACATTCTCCTGGTTGAACCATTTAGGAGATGGTTGCCCAGCTGCTGAGAGAGCAAATTTCAAAACAGAAATAAATGTCATTCACATCACAGCTGTGAAACGAATTGAGCACATCGCTTCAAAGAAAGTGACAATAGAAGTCTCCAAGGATGATCGGCTGAAGCGACAAAGTCGCCTTCTGGGAAGTATTGAGAAGCAGTCCGAAGGGTCGTGAACTTCACAGTAATCAAGCAATGGTCAGAGCCGACGACAGGCGCTTCAATCATGACATCAACTTGTACTTATAGACGTGTGGGTTAAGAAATAGGTCAAGTGCACTGACCAAGTCACCTTGACGATCTGGAAGTCGGGTTGGAGAGTTAACTAATTGATACAATTCATTTAAAATGGAGAAGGCTTCCAGCCGTCATTAGAATCACACTGATTAGAAGTCAACCAGTTTGTGAACCAGAATTATTGTGGACGTTGAAATCATCGAGCTTCTGAAGAGGAGTCCCCCATAATGATGCTTTCTACCGAAGAATGGAGTCAAACAAAGAAGGCTTCATCATCACTCAAATTTGGAAACCTGCACAGCGTCACAATAAAGATATGTCGACCATCAGTATGAATTCTGAGCCGCAAATTTGGTAATCGGCTGGATTGAGAATGGATGAGTTCTGCAAAATTGCAGATCAAAACTCAGAATAAACACTAGCAACACCACGGAACGTGGTGAGAAGAACGTAACCAGGACAGTTGTCTACCCGTCTGAGGGTCATATGGCTTACTTTCACTTTCCAGAAGTTTAAGCGGATCTGGCAAGCATCTCCACTTCTCTGAATTATTGAAAAACAGAATTCATTTTAGGGTCAACAAAAATCAGTGCTTAGCATCTAGCGATAAGTGGTTGAAGCATTGTACTCTATGCGGTCAGAATTCAATCAAGATGGTATTGTGGATCCATTTGCGTATTTCTTCAAGCTTGCTGACCTCACCTTGGCCAGGCTCGATCCAGTTTTAGCCTCCCGGATGATCGGGTAGCACGGGGTGCCCCATGAAGCTCTAACGTCACTAGTCCACATACTTGGGGTTTGGACGTTGCTGACATAGTCAGAGTTATCTGGAGCGTTGTAGTACTTTCAGTCCGAATGCCTTTCCTGCCGACTTCTAATGACACTTTCGCGGCTCGACCTCTTGACCAAAAGATCGCTAGGCCAAGCACTTGACCACTGTGCCAAGGAGACCACTGATTAAGATCATTGTTAAATTGCATGATATGTTAGTCCTCCAGTATCAGATAATGTGTGATATGACAAGTGTCAGCAGTGAATACTCTTATTATCAAAGTTTAGTCTTAAAGCAACATGTCTAATATTTCACTCCATGCCAAAGGACTTGAGTCCGATTCCAACACGGATCCAAAAGCTGCTTCTGTGTCGACTTCCGGGAGTTATGGCGCGAGGAGGTCTGTGGATGTAATTTTGATATCAGCATAAAGCTTCATTCCAATTAAGTTATAAATGGTTGAATCAGAATGCTCCATGCGGCTAGAATTCAACTGCATTTCATTAATTTTCTTCGGTGTGACTTCATGATTCCATAATTTAAGTTTTACTTGTTATCCAAAGAAAATTGAGAAACCATTTGCGCACTTGCAAAAAGTAAAACCTGATGATTATCTTTGATTGTGATGTTTTTCATTCAGTATCATGTTATTTATGATCTGAAAGCAAAAACTCCTATTATCAAGCCTTTGTCTTAAAGCAATCTTCTCGTCCATCGTTAGCGAATTTAAAAAACATCATATGACCATAGTGCTCTGAAAAAAGGCAACAAGGAATTATCAAAATATCATTCTTCACTTCTCTAATGCCTTCATGATAGTCAATTTCTTGGTAATATCTTCAAAACAGCAAATGATACACATCTCATATGTGGCACTGGATAGCAAAAAGAGTCAACTTGAGTAATCGAGACTGCTATCACATTGACCACAACTCAGTAACTACTGAGCTGTTACTTTACTTAAATAGTTGCTCTATTTTTTGTATTTAGTATTTTTTTGTCTAATTGAACCAGTTTGACATCGTAAATGAACAATGTAAATGGAAATTAATTTAAGGTGATTTATGGCTAAAATTTTATAAAATTTCAAAGAGGTCAAAAATCTGTCAAAGCTGCTTATTTTGAATTCTGAATTGCCATTTATGGCTCGAAGATGAGCGAGCTACAGCAAATGAATGATGAATTCCGTGAGATTCGGGTGAACACTTTAGAATTAAAGATGGGAGGGGGACGGCGTGGTATGGATAGTGTTAAGATATATATGTAATCGGATGCTGAAGCATTTCAACCAAACTATTTTCATGAAATGTCATAATTCCGTTTTTCGCAACATGCTAAATTAAAATAATGGATTCTAAAAGACTTGCTCCAAAATCCTTTTTTATTATTCTTGAAAATACTCACTTGAAATCTCATTGAATTCATAAACTAATTTTCGTCTGCTCAGCATGCGATGAGACAGTGGTGGGCAATCAGTTTGGGGGCCACAAGGAGTGGCCCGCGAAAAGCCTCGCGGGCCACCAATTTTAAAAGGCAGTATTTAAAAGGCGCACAATTTATTTATACCGTACTTTCAAGTGTGCAACAGGGCTGCTGCAGCGTATACGTGTATATATGTAGTGGCCGTACTACGTAGCAAAATTCTACATGTAAATGTATACAGTAGAATTGTACACAACTAATTTGTTTAATGTTAGGGAATGACAAATTTACATCCTGTAATTCGTGTGAGTAATTCATGTAATTCAGCTTATCTCTCACAACGGATCAGATTATATCAGCAAAGGGTTAATCAATCAATTAATAGAAATGAATTATGAGCACATTCCGTGCTTTTTTCTTCATAGACAAGAAACGCAAGATGCCATCATTACAGCCTAATTTCACAACTGTACATGCATCTGTGGCATCGCTAAAGGTAAAAAGCTTCAGAAAAAAATCATATTTTACATAATATCCGGATAGCCATGGCCGCAACTGTATATATAGCAAATCATGGAAGATTTTCTTTTGTGTAATAAAAACGGTAATTTGACTTTTTTGGTGATGCTGTGACTAATATTACTGACTTCATCGAAAAATAATTCATCGATATGTAAGATATACTCAAATTATAAATGTAAGCAATAGAGGCTGCAAAATCTATCTTAAATTATAACCGTGACACAGGCTGAGCAATCGAAAAATTAGTTAATGCATTAAATCATCAATAAGCTTTCAAATGAGCATTTTTCGAGAATAATAATTTAGGATTTTGCATCAAGGTTCCTTTTAATTTTCCATCATTTTCATGAAAATTAGGTTCTAACAATTAATCACACTCTTCAAGTAATTTCTCCACGAAAGGCTAATATATTTTAGAATAAATGTACGTTTTTGTCAAAATCTTTTGGTTGAAATTCTTCTGATCTCCTTCAGATTTGAAAATTACTGAAAATTGATTGTCAAATTATACTTTTCGCAAAATTTTACATAAAAGGCTCCGCATCCCGAATCATTTTTAGGGCTGGAATTCCTTTTGTTTCCATTTTCCATGTACCTGTGTGTTAAAAGCACACGTAGAACTATTTCCCTCACACCGAAGTGGTCTTGACAGAAAACGGACTATTACGTTTTCATCCAAGATTTCAACAGAACAGTTCAACAATTTCCTGATAATTATGGTTTACGAAGTGAGCATTTTAAGTTGGGTCTTTCCACTCCTCTGTAACTACTTCAGTGCGTGTCTGCCACCTGTCCTGTAAACACTTCAGTGCGGGTCAACCATCTGTTTTGCGACCTCCTAACATCAGTTGTGGGCAACGTGTGGCCCGCAGGGACATATTGGGCGGCCCGCCACCAATTCTCATATATAAAGTAGCCCGCGAACATTATTTGAATCGATTATGTGAAAATGACTCACTCCGACTTCGACCCTTGGGAGGCACATCTAAGGATGAGGGATCCTCTTTATGCCTAGAATTTTCAAAACTATCAGTTAACAACTAAATGACCAATATGACGTTACAAAAAACAGAAATTCACATTCGAATTATCCAAAGATGCTCCTTTCGCAACGATTATCTTGTCGTATATAAGCGCAAAATGGTCATCACCTGCGCGAGTTCATGGTAAGTCACATAGTATTGGATGCCCTGCTGAGCATGTTTCTCTACGTAGTAAACTACGCCTCAATCAGCCTAGAAAGAGGCTATATAAATTAGACCCTGACTACGAGTGGAGGAATGCAACTGCGAGATTTTGACAGGCCAACATTTTTTAAAATATTCTTGCTGAATTTCATTTGCATGCTACGTGTATTTCGTATACTCGATTGGCATTAGCACACGACTACCATTTTGTGGAGCTCATACACGGTTTTTGAAAGCTGTCTATGTTTGGGTGACATACGGTATGTGCACGTGTGCATGTAGCATGATGAATAATTGTAGCAAAATAAATTTTATCATGTGCGGCTTTCCGGCGGGGACAGTTGCACTGCACTTACAGGTCGATGTTTTTCGTTGAAATAAGGTAATGTTGACAAAATCACCAAAACAGGCAAATCTACGCTTAATTACACAAAAGAAAAGCTTCCATGATTTGTTACAGTCCTATTCGCTCTTCAATACTCACATGAATTGTAGAAAGAAAATTATGATTAGCTGTGTACAATACTGCTGTATACACTTACATGTAAAACTTTTGTTACGTAATGCGGCCACTGTATATGCACGTACGGTACAGCAGCCGACATGTGTACTTAAAAGTACGGAATAAAAGAATATTAAACCTATAATACTGCCTCTTAAAATTGGTGAACCGCGAGCCCCTTCGCAGACCACTCCTTGTAGCCCGCTATCCTAACTTGGTTGCCCACCGCTATATTATATACATGTTGTGACATCTGAGTCGTCCTGCAGCACGTCATCACTAATTCTACAGTTAATTTCTTCTTTCTTGTGAGTAAAAATCAATGTAACCTGTTGTCAGTTTGATTTGAGTCGTGCGAAGATGGTGTAGAGACAAAGAGATGAAGTTTGTCTCTTCCCTCGCTAAAGCAATGAAGCATGTGCCGCATGTGCGCTCTATCAGACACTCCTCGAATGGTTAGTTATCGGATCTCATCGCGTATTCATCAGAACAAGTGAAGGATGAGCCTTTGTCTGTTAGAGGATGAGCCTGTGTGTGTGACTTGTAGCGTTCAATCCGATCTCTGTGTAATATTTTCAGACTTGATTGGAAGCGTACGTGCGGGGTTTGCGCTACAATTGAACCAAAGAGAGAAAGAGTAAGAGGAAAGGGGAAACACGCATTCACCGACAAGGAGTTGAAGGTTGGCGTGTGCTAACATCACATCTGGTGATCAGTTCTCTTAAGTGACCGTCGGCCACAAGTGTGTTGGAATTCGTGACATCTTCATTTCATCACTGTCTTCGTTCTCTACTCCATCATTCCCCGTAGTAGTCGAGTATGGGAGTTGGAACTTCTTCGAAACGACGAATTCCATCTGAAGACCTCAAATTTCTCCTCGACAGGACTCATTTCTCAGAAAAGCAAATCAAAAAATGGTACAAGGGTTTTATAGTAAGTCATATATCTTCCATCGCTCACATCAGGCACACTTTCTAAACCTGAGCCATTACTGATAAATGCCAGAATCCTTGTCTCACCGATTCTCAGTCATTTGAGTTACTAGTTCTGAATCCCTACCCCTGAGTCCTTCCTGACAGTCTCCGATGTGGCTCTCGGTTGGTCTCCAGCTGCCCGTGACCCTGGGTCCTTCCTGACCAACACCGATGATGTTCTCTGTCTGTCTCCAAATGAGCGTGACACTGAGGCTTTTCTGACCACCTCCGATGCAACTTTCGATAGTCATTAGCCATGTAGTTGTAACACTAAGACCTTGATCACCTCTAATGTTGCTCTCTTTTGGTCTCCAAATGGTCGTGACCCTGAGTCCTTCCTGGCCACCTCTGATGCAATTCTCATTTGGTCTGCAGTAAGCTGTGACCCGAAACTTTACTGACAACTTTTGATGCTGTCCTCGTTTGGTCTCCAACTAACCGCGATCATGCTCTGGGCTGTTCTCCAGCAGACTGTGACCCTGAGTCTTTTCTGACCACTTGCTGCTCTCGATTGGTATCCATGCATCTAGACAGAATCGTACATGAAAATTTGGAAGTTTTTTTCTTCTTCAGTTTTCAAAGCGAATAAAAGCTTTTTTTCAATTTAAAGTTTACGATTGTAGTGAAATCTTCGAAAAATAAATAGTTGCTCAAAAACTGCATATTTCTATCGTTGCATTTCAAATTCATCAGCACAGAGAATGCACCGATTCATCAAAGCGGCATCGATAATCACCATCTAAAAGGCGACAACAAGATTTCATTTATGGTAAATAATCCTTAACGGCGACATATCTCCAGTTCTATTGACTCGAGCCCTTTAAACATCTGCGCAGTAAGACCTAAGGCGTAATCATTTCTACGAACTGATCTCCCATTGCCTTAGAGCACAGAGGATACATTAAGAAGATTCCCATTAGGAAACCAAATATCTCTCTCCTATTTTATTGCCAACGCCTGGCGTGTACTGGAGATGCAGTCGATGTAAATCAGTTTTGATTTCAAATCATTTGTCTGGCTCGTCTTCATAGCAATTTCGTTGTTCATTTCATAAAACCGGAAAGGTATAAGTAACTTGAAGAAACAACCATTTAGGAGAGAATGATTTCGATTGTCCTATAATCTCTCAGATAAAATCAGGATATTCTGCAGACAAAAGACTTTCATTTCGTCGCTTTTAGCATGAGATTGTAGGACAATCTACACATGGAACTCCTACAAGCTGACGCAAGGATAATATTTACTTGCTAGTTCATGCAAAAACCAGTGCTCATTCGATAAACAAACGCGATACATCATGCGAGCAAGTGTTTGATTAGTATGAACTTGAAAACATACTGTTGGACAGAAAAGCTGCAAGTAATTAATTAAGGAAAGGAAAATGTTATGCGATAGTTATCTCTAACTTTATTTTGACACATTTAGAAATTGATGACTTCACTGCTAATTGCATGCAGACAATCATTCCTTCCTTGATGGTCATCGCTAAGATGATACTCTTTAAATTTGGCATAGGGTGCCTACATTCTGTGAACTGAATAGCTTGTGCAGAAAAGCAAGAGCAATGGGAATGGACAGATTCATATATTACAACAGACAATTGAAGTAACCTAACAAATAAAATCAGAATAATAGGCCTTTCGTCCTCTCTAACACGTGTGTTGACGCGGAACTGGTGCTCATCACTAGAACATAACTGAATAATATACAATGCGAGACGAGGACAACAACATAGACGGAGCGGACGAAAGGCTTCGTGTTCTGATTTTATTTGTTAGGTTACTTCAATTGTCTTTAAGTACATGAATCGGTCCATTGTTCTTACTTTTCTGTACGAACATAATAACAACAGCGTTCTTGCTGTCACAACAATATGAATGCAATGACAGTTTCATGGAATAAAGTTGATTTCCCAATGGAAGCTCTTACCATAACACAGTAAGAATAAAATGAAGATATTGGACATGATTGGGCATCACTAATGAATGACCAGAGCTGGATTAATCAATCCTTTAATCAATCAAAATCTCAATCAATTAACTTTTTGAGGCTAATCATAATCATGTCATTGAAATTTAGTTCAATCATTAATCTCAATCATGATCAAAGTTTGAAAATTTAGTTCAATCATTAATCATAATCAAAATCACGTTAATTAATCAGCAAATTTGATTAAATTTAATTTCAATCATCCGAACATCAGTTGAGATCAGAACACGGCCGCCGATGGCAGAGTGACAGCTAGACTACAAATAGACGGAAAGTACACAAAGTCGCAGAGACTACCAGTCTTTGATGCACGGTCATGAACACGCGTTCGCGCCTCGTCATAGAAAATCTTGCCTACGATATCATCCCTCTGATGCTTTCTCTTAATGTGTACTCAACAGACTACTGGGTTCAATAATTTTGTCAATCTGCTCGGTATGATGGTACTGAACAAAATCGAATAGTTACAGTAATAATAATTTAGCAAGTTTATTAATTGAACAAGGAGATTAGTTTAAATTTAAACTGCTTTCACTGCACAGAAGTAAACATTTTTATCACGATTCAAATTGCTGCGTACCATAATTATCACTGACCCGACAAGGGATGTGAAAGCCGTAATCAGCATTACATTCAACCTACCCAGCCTTCATGATAAAGCGTCTGACCACATTAATCATAGTCACAATTTCGAACACCTTAATCAGTCATAATCTCAGTCATAATAATTTTTTTGAATATTAGCTTATCGTTCCAGCTCTACTTATGACAAGACCATACTGTCAAGCAAAATGGTCGGGAGGGACGATGAGGCTCGCATTTCACAAGGATCTGTATTACTTTATGTTCCTCAATGAAGGTCCGATAGGACTCATTTTCTTCCAATCTTCGCAAATGAAAGAACTTAAAGTTACTTGTTTGATGTGCCAATTTGCATCATATTTCTTACATAATGTTTGCGAATGAAACTGTCAATGACTTTCCCGATTCTTGCAGTCATATCCGCAATATGCATGAGCCCTGGATACCTTCAGTATCATTTCAGTTTTACAGGGAGACATTTTGGCACCTGTGAAATATACTCACAACACTACTTATAAATGCGTCGGACGAATTGTTTTTTTCTGCACCTCCAATACGCACATAAACAGGCACCGGACATCATTTTTTACTTCGAACCTTCATTTCCACCACATAAACACTGACCTTATCCAGATTCAAAGAGAAAATAGATAGTTTTAGAAATGTCTTTTTTGCATAAAACATCACTAATAGTTCTTTTTCTGTCATCTGGTCAGATCTGGCCAAGAAGAACATACAATTCAGAAACTTTATCTAATAAATCACGGACCTTGGTTATAGGGACAATTTTGATGATTGCAGATTGAGCCAATTGAGGCAATGTAGGGTTAGGGTGTGTCATCGCGTGATTCCCATGGATCAGTGAATATGCTAGAGAAGTTATTAACCAATGTAGAAATAACAAAAGTTGCAGACTAATTTTGATTCAAGTTCAACAAGTGATTTCAGCAAGTGCACTGTGTATATGCACCAATATACCTCTGCTTTATCCCTCAGAGACTTTAGGGGGTCGAGTAGATTCCGAGGCTATATTTTTCTATCTCACTTTTTCATTAAGGATATATCAACCGCTCATGCCCATGAAAAATCATAATTTTTCAGTGATTCTGCATGTGACATTTGCTATTATGCTGCATGCGCTTTGCTATAAGATGTAAAATGTTACTTGCATATGAAGAATTCGGCATAAATAAACGTTCATCATATTGATAGTTCGCACCAAAAGAAGACTGTTAACACAGCTTCATCGCAGAAATTGATGAGTTTGAGATCTCCACAGCTGTTTTGAGAATCTAAAAGTGTAGCAATTGTGGCTCCGGTTGGCCTGTTTCCGAATTAAAAGCAATGGACAAGTGGAAGGGTTCCTATGCATGGAATAGACCAATTTCAATGAAATTAACTGTAACTGTCTGAGGTTTTCTTTATTGAAGCAATATACGTCGCAAAACCACTTCATAATGCAAATGCTCTCATGCCAAATGATGCTGACTTATGAAATCACCATAATTTCGCACATGTTTGCTAAAAAGGCTAAACGGCACTCAAACGATTAGTGTTGTCGATCTGTTACACGCAGACATCATCGTTTTATTTAGACTCAACTTGCCCAATCTTTTGACATCGATTTGGGCAGGTAAACTGAGAATTAGTAAAGGGGGTTCACTGGACCCCTCCTCGGGTCTTAGAGGGTCTGGAAAAGCTCAAGTCTCTGGAGGTCATAGATTAAATGTAGCTACGGAAGCCTTGACTTGTCACTGTACAGTTTGCATTGATGGGATGTCAAATAGGTCTCACTAGGCTTGAACGTAATTTGATTCGCCATTCTGTGTCAGTAATTCAGCATTACTATCATCAGGGCACATCACAGATTTTTTCTTAAGTTTTAAACATGAGATGTTTTTACATAGCTATCCATGTATCGTGAGAGATGATTTAGACTTTATTTTAATGATTAAACATGAAAATTGATGATTGAAAATAGTGAGTTCAGTCTGTGTTATCTAACGTACTCTGGGTTTGAGTCAAGACTCAACATTGTGTATTTTCGAGCTTAAATGTGCAACATAATTTATTTGACATTTCACCTCAGCTAATTGACCCCAGAGATGGCATTTTAATTCGTTCATAATATTTTTCTGTTTTCATCCCGATCCTAAACTGCAAGGACGAAGTATTCGAAATCTACTTTATTCATTCAACTCATTTTCATATGCTGAAGTATTTTGGGAGTGACAAGTAGCTATGCAGATCGTTTATTTTCGTACCAAATCAATTTTTCAAAAACCACTTGATAATTTAGAATGAGAAATGGTTATTTCCTGTAATTACACGGTTGCAGCATCAATCTGTTGCAATTACTGTTGTTTCCCAATAGACTTGTAATGGGACAGACTTCTGGTGGAACAGCAATCACAGTTCTAACTCAGGTATTTGAGCTCTGTAATTGAAAATACAAGCATTTTTCTTTAAATTGCAGTTAAGTGTCAGCCCTTTCCACACTGGACATCAGAGCTGAAGGCCGCCCGGGCCAATACTAATCGTGTCTCAAATTAAAAATATCATCTTCCTCACTAGACCGTTTAGCCCATTAAACGCGGATGGGATTCCTTTGCATATTTCGAATTAAATCAATAAATGTAGCTTGAAGCATTACGGAACATGAACATTTTCACATGTAGAATGGATACGAGTCATTTCGGATCGAATTCGAAGATGGCATAGATAAATGTCATCGCGTCATACGACTCATAAAAAGTAGTAAATTTTGGTTATGCTTATAAAGGACAAAATTAAAGTGCTGAACTTTACAAAGCTGTAATAGGAGCAGTTTGTCTAGCAGGTGTATCTTACGTGTGCATTAGAAATTGATTTTACGCATCGATTGTTCATGTACACTCCCTTGATGGATTATTCAGTTACATGTAGGCTACATGTAAATATAAATCAAATTCAGATAAGAACAATACACAATTCTGACTTGTAGTTTTATTCAAAAAAAGCATTATGTGTGTTATTGTTACATGGCATAAAAGCAAATCTTGTAGCATTGTATAGCAGTTTCTAATGCGCTCATGTAAATGCACATACATTGAACACATGTATTTCTATCAGAATTTTCTTGTAGGCCTATCTTCGCCGTAAAACTTCTTTGTGTCTATACACAACGGTTCATGTCGCCATGAAATCAGTCACCACATGTGATACTTAGCGCACAGTCCCACATCACATTTCTAGCATTTCATTCACGAAAATTCGTGACATTGAGCCAAGGCACAGCAGCTGCTCAGGTGCGGGTGTGATCCCCTACTATCGCTGTGCATTGCCACCGACAAATTCTGACGTCCGGCTCCTCCCATGCAATCATTTTTTTCTTTTTTCAAAATTTGTCATCTTCTTCTTCATATAGACCATGATCGTCAACTTCAGTGGGAACCACAAGTTGCAATCCTGAAATAAAAGAGAATTTTTGAAATTAGCTTTCGCATGTATCGTGTATTTTCAAAACCATGATTACCCTGGATCACAAGGGACGGAAATTGTCAGGTACCGGTACTTATGGGTCATCTCCCCCCCCCGAGGTTTTCAAATTTGTCTAAAATCTGCAAAAATGGATCAATTGTCACCAAACTTCAGGGAAACGTAGAGAATAACCTCACTTACTTGTTCATATAGTTTTGTGACGATTGATTCATTTCTACGGACTTTAGCAAATTTGAAAACGTGGGGGGAGTTAAACCATAAGTACCAATTGTCAAACGCGCTTTCAGAAAATCATCATGCTAATTTACACCAAGAGTAGAACGCTGCCGTAATGGCAACTACGAAGCTTCGAGGAACAAATGGTGGTGCAAATATGGTCATAGTGTCAGTCGCCTTCAAACGGTGGGTACGGCTACTGAGGTCGATCCTGATCTTCCTAAAATACTTTACACACCATTTGCATATTAGAAAATGATAGAAGAGTCACACAAAATGATAGCTCACAATTTTGTTGCTAAACAAATGTAGCTATAGAGCACTCGATAGACATGTTCATAATTGTTCAATGCAGAATTACTGCTTGACATATCATCGTCAATGCCATTTTTGTCATCTTTACCACTTTTTCTGCACTGTCTTCACCATCTCATAATGGGGACTGTATCATAATATCATCAAAATATCATACTCACCATTGTTAATTAGATCATTCAGCGCATGAATCGCTGAGGATTTTGATCTGAAAGATATACATGTACTTATTCTGACATTCAATGTAACGGATTACGCGATAGCATGATATATACTCCACTGCGTATTGCTTCATCGCCACTGAGCTAACTTGAATTTGAACATAAGACTGGTGCGCAGGGTTAGAAAATACGACAAATGAAACATACATGGAGAGGAAAACGCTATGAAATATATAAATTGAATATTTTGTTCAACTTACCAAAATTAAGAATTTCTTCGCGCCATTTTGAAAATCAATTTGAATTTACGACCACCGAATGAAGATGAAAAGGCGATTTCATATCACAAATCTTGAACATCGTTCTATGTTGTGTTTTGTCAAAAAGAAATAATCCGAAATACGAGTTTTCACTCTTGAAGTGAAGGATGAATGGAAGAAAGTTACCTGGAACCGCTTTTAATGGGTTAAATTCTCCGCATTAACTCATCTGATCATTCTGATCCACTCATGTGAATTCATGCTTATCAATAAAATTCTTCAGCAAAATATGACATAAATACTGCACTAGTTGACATGCCACGCTCAATTACGCGTAATTACACATGACCCTAAACATTCGTGCTTTTGCGTAACATTGCCGCAACATCTGTCGGCAGTCCTGTAATGTAGATTTTGCGTCTCATGTGTCTGTAAGTATGAGAGGCTAAACCATGTGATAGGATCTCAATTTCATGCTCAGGGCAGACAGAGCGGTTCATCCGTGGTAGCGGCAACGCGGACAATCGTAGACGACGAGTAAACCATAAACACTCGTCCGCGCGCATTCATAAACATTTCCCATGTTTTGACAGCATCAGATCACGTGATTTCTGACTCTAAGTGCAGCGCGTAGTATAAGCTGCTCTTGACCACGGATGTTTGGGCTGCTCCGTAATTACGCGTGAATTACGTGTGGCAATGTCACCTAGTGTGATATAGCATGACTCGATAGAATCGGTGTTTCCGACTCCGTAAATATGTGTTTTTTCCGATTAAAAAGTGTCAATTATACTAGTGTACGTGAAGCTGATGTTAAACAATATTCGATAGACGATTAGTAAATGACATTTTTCTGGAGTTTTGATTAGCGGAGCAGATCGAACATCTAATCCTTCATCCGAGTCACCAATTAAAGTACTCAATTCACTATTCAATTGATAGAAATTAAACGCAATAGACAAGTGTACTATGCATGCACAGAATTCAAGCAAATGAAAATCTATTGTTATGTTTTTGACAATTCATCTTATTGATGAACAGTAATCAATTAGGTACTTTTTGTAACAGCCGGTACATAGTCATTGCAGCATGCAATCATGTAATCAGTTTAGCTATTTAGACTTATTCTCAAGGCGACTACTTTGAACTAGTGCAATAATTGTTTTCATTAAGGATGACGAAGTGCATAAAACGAAAAACGCTGAACCGTGCGAAGGCATTGTGAAATTGTTAACAAGCTCATTTTTATGAAGCTTTAAGTCTCCGGAGATCTAAAATCGTAAATCAGTCGAGAAGCCGTATTGTGTACAGTTTGTGTTGTTGTATCAGCGCATGTGCCGTATTTGCTATGCTTGTCTACTTCTCAGTCCGCCCGCCACCAAAAGTTTCTGTCGGGAACGGGGACGCAATAAAGATTTTCACAGAATGACATGCACCCAAAGACTACCACGAATCCCATGCATGCGGAGTTCTACCCGATTCCTCTCCTTGTCAGACAGGATGAAATAAACCAAAGTAAATCCAATTGTAAGCAGATTGAAGCATTCGGCAAAGGGACGTTTACCTGTGTTTTCTTTTATTGTAAGATTCTTTGACATGAGATGTCTTCAGGTCATTTTCCGTCATGTGTATGTGCTACTGTCATGTTTCTCATCGGTGAAGTATGAGAAAATGTGGTTAATTGCGCGTGTGGTTAAAGGAGAATCAAAATGTTTTGCTTCTTCAGACATCAAGACACTTGCTAAATCTAAGTAAATTCGACACATTAATTCATGTCTTGAAAGCACCAAATGCCAAAAATTAGGGTTCCAAACTTTATACATTCCACTATTCAGAGAAAAACCCACTCTTACCGAACATTGCATTATGCATTCCATACATTTCATGGTTCGTCCATACGGGAGGTTAATCACATTCGTTGAAAAGGATAAGTAAAATCTCTTTGGTCGACGTAATTCTTTGTTTAAAAGACTCAAAAACTCGCCCGACGTGTTTAGTCCTTCTGACAATTTCAAGAACTTTGGATGTGACACAAGTGTTGGAAAATTCGTCTTATAAACAAATCAGTAGTTCAGTCAAGACAACTCATTAAATCAGCTCATGACGTCTGTTCAATTGCGGCATTTTCAACGCAATAGCGTGATTCAGCCATCCCAGTAATCGCCGTGCTTTGATTGTCCAAAATCTTGTAGCTAAAATCATCAATGGTCATCACTTCACCGAATGGTCTAACAAGTTATGTCTAGTCAATGCACTTTTTATATCTGGTTTCTTTAAACTACGCTGGTGTTCGCTAAATCTAGTTCAGAAAGATAGACATGCTTGACTTCTTTTGGCAAAGATTGCAAGAGAATTCATAAATTACATAATATACTTGCAATTATAGTTTAAGCCGATTGTCAAGCAAATATTGCAAGTGCACTCACTGCTAGATTTTCTTTTAAATGCTGTTGCTAATTTTTAACCAGGTTTTGATGTGATGTGCACAAATATTTGTTCTTAAATTTATTGATTTTTAAAAAAAACTTTCTCCAACATAGTCAAGAAAAATATTAACTTCGTTATTTCTTTCGCTATTATTTATGTTGATTTTATCATTTTTGTACTTATTTAAATTATCCATATTGAGCACTGATTTGTATATAAGATTATCTTTTAACACTTGTGTCATATTGAAACCTCTTGAAACTTTCGGAGGGGCGAAACTGTCGGGAGAGTTTTTGACTATTTTAAATAAAGAATTGCGTCGAGCAAAGGGAGCGATTTTACCTATATTTTTCAACGAATAATCCTTACCATACAATTGATCAATAATGCATTTTCTTAGATTCTGTCTGACAAGAAAAGGATCCGGGAAGAACTCGGCAGTAGCGTAGATTCGCAGTAGCCACCGAGTGCACATCATTCTGCGAAAGTCTGATTTTCGGACACGATCCCTACAGAAGCTCGTGCAATGATGAACAACGACGAACAATCCGCATCAGTCATAGAAAGAAAAACATCTCTGTGACGCTGGAACAGCTAAAACGGCCGACTGCTTTCCTTCCGGTGTGGGCCTATTAATTGATAGATTTTTCTTGCTGAGTTTGATTTTGCAATATTTTCGCTATTTCTCATGGCATATGAGAGCAAGTTATTTCAGGTGGCGTAGTTAACTTTCATTTCAGTTAATTTCCAATCAGTTTTCTTAAGCTATGAATGTATGCGACTGGTGGGCTGCTCATCATTGCATACCCTGTGTGAAATGAGACGCACACATAAAGAGATATTCTATTGACTTACATGGTAAAGTAACAAGTATTTGACTGCTATGATTCTCTATTCAAATGACAAGATTCTGCAATCAAAAGAGATATCTCTTTATTCAAAAGCAAGATATCTTCAATATGATGCTACAATGCTTTGTTCGAATGACATAGTTCGCTAATCGAATGAATCAATTCTTCAATCGTATGACGCCTTTCTTCAATCAAATGACACTTTTCTTCAATTGAATGAACAATCCGGACAGAGTCCAAACAATAGCAATTGAATAAATGGTGATAAGGGAAAATGCATCGATCAAGGTGGAACATTAGCCGCCACTTTTTACTGACTCTCATAGGATTATAAACAGATGAGATCAATGCATTTCTCTTTACAACCATTCGATTAATTGCTGTTGTTTGGTGACGCACGAAGCACGATTATTGAAGGCATCCTTTACGTCAATTGTTTGTCCATTCTTTTCTGACTCATCATGGATCGAAAAGTGTCAGCAACAGAATTCGATTGTTTAAACGTATCACTTTGCTAGAAGTGAAAACTGATTCAAAACGATATCACATGCAAGAACTTACTAAGTGGGCAAAAAGAAATTTTTGATGCCTTACAGAAATAGGAAAAAAGTCGTGCGTCGCTTGTGGATTGCTTTAATTCCTTCCAAATGATCCGATCGTCACGATTCCGTCAGATTCGAAGAATCCAGATCATTGTCCAAACGTTTTCTTGATAATCTTGATCCTTCCGATAATTATTAAAAAAGATGGCGCACGAAAATACGTTCTCAGACTTCTCTGTCAGTGAGACTTCTCTGTCTGTGTATCTTAGCTGTGTGATCCAGTTGATAACAGTCACTGAAACTTCGCACAATTTGGCGTGTTTGATGTTGAACTGGCTGCTCATTGTTCGATTGCCATGGTATGGTGTCAGGAGATTGTGCCATTTCATTAACGTTACATGTTCCTATGTTTCCTTTCTTGTCAAACATAAGAAGATATGAGCTGTCTAGAGGCCCTTTTGGACTCAACTGATCCATTACCAGCATGTTGATATCTGCTGCAGTATGTCTTGTCAAGTCATGATGGCAGTTTCGATCCAAAATCTTCCAATTTTTAATCTTCATATTGCATGAATGCAGTGAGTGGTGAACATATCCTTAATTTTTTATAGTAATCCCTTTGTCTTACATAGGCTCACGGGATGGATGCATACACGCACGGATATGGCACCCGAACTGCACAAATTTTACCGGCGTTTGATGAATTCATAACATCTCATCGCTTCCAGTGTCTACAATATTCAATTTGACATCATAGTATTCTTCTAACTGATTTTTATTGACCTTGGATTTCTCGCCATATACTGCACCAACCGTGTTTTCTACTGCAAATCTGCTATGAATAAAACCGATAGAAATGTTGATAAGTGCAAGTCCCCGTCAGATAACTGAATCTGTCTGCTTTAAACTTTCTTATCCCGTCCCTACTATGATACGATAAGATACGAAATCACTGTCTGAATTCCCATGTCCATTACACATTGTATTACCTAAATTTCCGTATTTTGCATGCATGCAGTGTTGGCTGGATTGTTTCAAGCGAAGCGTTAGGGAAACGTCAACATTTATCAGAACTCTAGCAAAAAACATCACAGCGGTCTCTGAATGTCGACTTCTCTCTACATGTGTCAATAAAAGGACACGGTCTGTTTGTCTGTGAAGTGCATCTACCCTGTTAACAAAAGCAAAAGCAGACATAATACAAATTTCTGAGAAACTGAACACAGACCTGTCAACGTTGAATACAGATATTGCTATGTTAAGGAATTTCTACACAATGAACTTTCAAATCAGTCTACTTCCAATGAGTTCATATCTCATTCTAATCAATTGCTCGCTATTCAGATATTGTCACCGAAGACTTTTCAAATCACGAATCAACAATATCGCAAAACTGCTAGAAGTCAGACTTAATCACACTTCGCCGTGAATCAGTGAATCCAACACACCATGCCTCTTTCAGCAGAAGTGTGGGTGACTACCTTTGCAGCGATGTCATTCCCTGTTGTCGCATTGAGAATCACATAAGAGTGTTCCAATATTGCAGTGGTGCGCAACACGTGGCCTACAGGCCACTTGGTGGTTCGCCACTGCTTTTCATATCTACAGTGAGCTGCTGACATTATTTGAAACGATGATATGGACTTGGCATATTTCGATTACTGTTAATTTATTTGATAGATGGCATTGTTGATTTGTTTAAAAGTTGCTTTGATAGCAGCCCACGTGTAATTGTACTCAGATTTCAGCTTCGAAAGAGTTTTTGATTAGGCCTTAAAACGCCATGTGATTTTCACAAGCCAATATTTCTTTCAAATATTCTAGCTGGATTTCATTTGTACATGCTACCACACTAATAGAGAGAGATATTTCGGCTTACTCTCATGGCATATTCGCACAAGCATCGTTGATGGAGCCTATGCACGATTTTGAAAGTCGTTAATGCTTGCGTGCGTATGTACACAAACATGCAGTCAAGGCAAATTTTGCTACTACATTGTATGGCATGCAAGTGAATAGATGCACAGCACTTTTCAGAGCGTTATGATTAATAAAGCATTATTTTTATTAACCGGTTTTTTATTGTTTTAGCCTTTCTGCAGCCGGTAGAATTTTTGCGAGATCTCGAAGCCTCACCGAGACTCAGGGTGATCTAATACCCTTCGAAGAATGTGGACACTGCCAAAAAGTCCTTCTTTAGTTATACGTTGTACACGGTGGTTTATTGGGATACTGTCCAGGTACTTCGCTAAGTTGGCTTTGTATGCTCCAAGAGCACCAATCGCTATTGGTATTACAGTTCTTTAGTCCTTGGATTTCGATCCGCAGGTCTTGATATTGTTTTATTTTTCTTTTTCTTTTGGTGGATGTTATAGCCATCTGGTACTGCAGCATCATAAAATTAAGTATTGGTAGTGATATCACAAAATCGTATTTAGGTAGTTGAAAAAGAAGTTAATTAGCCATAAATAAATAAATTATTACTGCAAAGAAAACCTCTCAATACCAACCCAAATTACGAGTATCTTAATATTAAAAAAGTTATTAATAATTCACAAGACTGGAATTGTCTGCTTACCTGACAAGGGTCTGAAGTCCTAATGACTTGATAATTCAAGCAGAATCGTTAATAAACGTTATTATGTAATTGTGACTAGAGGGATAATTCGAGGCGCTATCCTAAACTTTAATCTAAACATCGTGATGACACTTAAGCCTTTCCCATCTGGACCCTATCAGCGTCACGTAGCGTTTATCTATATATAATCATAAAAAAAGGGAGATTAAACTGAACATGTGAAACATCTGTAGTTGTCTCAAATAACTTAGTTTTAAGCTAGACGTTAAACCCCTAGATGAAAATTAAATTTATTAAAGCCTACAAATGAATAAAATATGATAAAAATAAAATAAAATCATGTGAAAATTAAATTCAAGAAATGAAATGATGAACTCTTAAATGAAATAAATATTAAAGAGAAACGTTAAAAAGGGAGTATAAATGAAAGAAAACATTTTTTGTGACTTTTAAGATTTATAATAGTTCTTTGGAATGTTTTTTGAAAGAATTTAAGTCCTTAAAAGGACTGATTATCCGTTCCACGTGGGTAGCTGAGGTCATCAGCAGGTAACTCGGACAATATTCGCGTTTCGGCCCCTCAACCTGAACGCTCAAACCCATCCGAGCGGGGCCCTGCACATAGAGAGCAGCCTCGACCACACTTCAAAAATTCCTTGTTCGGCAGTGTTCATAGAAAAGAAAATGAGGAGATTCAGGAAGAACACAGATCAAATAGCTGTCGTGCAGCAAATAGTCCAAACTTGTGCAGTAAGGAGCTATGGTTATGAAGTGCTTTTTCTGTTTCTAGTCGTAATAATTTCTTGTCATAACCTCTTGATTCTAGAATGTGCAATGTTTTACTCGTTTTATTAATGAAATCTTTAATGTGTGAGCATATTCTACCATACCGTATTACTTGCCCTGCGAACACACGAATCCCTAATTTGTAAGGCATATTGTTATCAGGAAATGTCAACAAGGTTACCGGAAAATCAAAATCATCGATTTTATGATATACCGAGGTCTCAATCATATGCTCTCCAATTTTAAGTTTTACATCTAAATAATCCACTTGTTTGTTATCATAGCCACTTCTGCTGGCTTCAAGACTTTTTGGGTAAATATCTAAAATTAAGTTATCAAAATGACTATAGTTTATGATACACAAATCATCTATATACCTAGTCGCATTAGATAAAATTTTTGCCAGTCCGAACTTTTTACTACGCATTAGTACTTGCATGTACTGAAATTCACAATGCGCTAAGAATAAATCAGCTAGCAGTGGGCTGCAATTACCACCCATCGGAATACCACTAGTCTGCTGAAAGGTGAAGTCTGCGAACGTAACGAAGACTTCATCTAATATGAAAGCAATAGCCTCCTTGAACTTATTTTTCGTTTATAAATTATTATAACCACCGTATTTTTTCGCTGCTAGGAAACTTTTGTCTTGGCCTATGCAGAGATATTTGCGATTCGTGTCATTAAAAATTAATTCGAGTAGACTGTAAATATGTAGCTTAACGTCTTCTTGATCTAGATTAGTATATAAGGTTGAGAAATCGAATACCTGAAGGTTATGTATTTTTACATTATCTATTCTTTTAAGAAATTCAACTGTCGACACGATGCTCCAAGAACAGTTAACACCGCTGTTCTTATATATTGCATTACAGTAGATTTTGAACTGGTCTCTAATGACAGACAGACCTTTGTTGACTTTAAGTGACAGTTGTTTGGTTGTACACTTCCTGGCCCCGGCTATAAATCGAAATTTGTAGGGAGACTTATGAAGTTTTGGAGGCCAAAATAGTTTAGGAAGCTTTAAATTATATTCTCGGCATTTAATATTGAATTTTAAAATCAAGTCGTTTTGGTGACGACTAATAACGTCAACTGAATTAAGTTTAGTAGGAACATACGTATCATTTCCTACGGGTAACAGGGAACTGAGATCAAATCCCAACTCTTACAACAGAATTATAATGTAAAATTTTTTACATATGAAAGAATAATTATTACTTGCCTTATCCACAGACGCTATTATAAAATGATATTGCAAGTCTTTAATAACTTCCATCAAATAGTTAATTTTGCTTTTGCTAGATTTCGGTAAGAACAACTTATACAATCGGTCTCTTGTAATTTTCAATATTCTCAACTTCCAATCGTCAAATTTATTAATGCTTATATAATTAAGCTTGCTAACACGCTTGACATGTTGGTCTAAAGTCGTTTCAATATCTATTAGAATTTGCTTTTTACTTATGTTTTCCGAAATTCTATGTTTAGTTCAGAAATTCATCAATATTTTCAATTCTTCATTTTCTATGAAATTTATATCGCCAGTTATCACGTGTTTATGATGCACGTAAATAAAATTTTGATGCTTATCACATGCGCAGTCATTGTTGAGAATAGTGTAAAGTACATCTTTGTCTAGTTCATTAAGTACAGATTTAATTACAGATACATACTATATTATTTTATTTATATTTTGTAATAGATATTTAATTGCAGATTTTTATAATTACAGATTTTTTGCGAAATAGGTTTGTTCAAAGAAAAACATAGTTTTGGGGGATGACTGTCCTTGACTTTCTCGGGTAAAAGTTTGCATACACTTCGATCATGAATAACACTTTGCAAATCTAATTTGTCCATGATTTTATTTCTAAAAGGGAAAACTATTCTAGTTCTGTCTGTTTCTTCTTTTTCTTTGCGTTTGTTCACCCCAGTATTTAAAATGAAAGCTGATAAAATGAATGTAAATTTTGAGGACTCATCAGCAGTTTTGGCATAAATTGATTGTAAAATATAAAAGTCAAGACGTCTAGAGAACAGACTGAATTTCATGTTTTCAAATAGTGAACGTATTTCCTCAATTAGATTAACCAATCGGTTGTTGTCACTGAACTTGTCTCTTTGTTTTCTTTTTCTTATACCGCGACTTCTTAGTCGTCTCGGAATCGGACTACCATAATAATTTGACTCCTTCATTTCTCCTTGAGAGACACAACTACCACCTAAAAGCTTATCATTTAGACCTAATGGGTATAGAGTATTTAGAGTTTTGATGAAATAATCTTCGCGCTCATTCAGTCTTTTGATTAGTTCCTCTTTGCAACTGTAATTATCTATGGTATCTATGATCTGAATTTTGACGTCATTCGTGGAATGGCTTTTGTCTCTGAAGTGATTACTCAAATATGTATTACAAAGATTATTAGTTATACTATGTCTATGTCCGTTCAGTCTACAATGAAGAGCCTGTCTGGTTTGTCCGACATAGTGTAGTCCGCATTTCTTACAAGATATTAAATATATAAGATTACTGCTTTTGCAATTAAATTTTCCTTTTTTGTTAAAGATGAATCTTCTACCAGTGCTGTAGCTGGTATATATGGGATCATTGTCTAGTGATTGACAGCATCTACATTTACTTGCATAACATGCTGACACAGAAGCTTGTGAGGAGGGCGCTATCCACTCCATCGCATTTGTAGTGTTATTATTATCATTGAATATCACGTTTCGATCAAATGAAGTCATATTGTCATAGTTCCGTAATTATTTGAGATAGGCTTTCGCAATTAGCTAGGCATAGCTTATTCACTTTTCATTATTTGCACAGAGACATTGGAATGTAAAATATCATTCCATATTAGTAAACAAATCGCTGCGTACAATGCTACTGTATACATTTGCATCTAGAGTCATGTCATGTAAGTAAATATACGACCAATGCAACAACCCTCACGAACGCTTAAACGGGCAAAATAAGATAAATTAAAAACATTTTCCAGTAGGCACAGCGCCGTAGATTTTTGTAGCACAGAATAAATCAAAACAACCTATTTCGTACTTAACTTATAGTGAAATCATATCCAAGGCCTTTCTGTAGGAACAACCTACTGTCATCAGGGAAATAAGCAAGTAGCTGAGAAGTACATGCACATAAAATACTACTTAAGATATTCAAAATTACCAAGCTATTCTATGGAAATCTAAATCTATGACAAGCAGAAACTATGATAACAACTCAAGACACATTGATATATACAGGTGTAGGCAAAAAAGAGAAAAAAAGAGGGATTGGAAAAAATGAAGAGCCCCAGTGGGAAAGTTGCCTATTCAAATTTGGAGACCTCCTCTTTATGAAGAGGGCCTCCGCAATACACACAAATGACGTCCTATGAAGGATAGCGACATTGTTCATGATGCTTCGTCTGATGTTGGTATTGCATTCAAGTAAGTGGTCAAAGATGGGACCAGGTCTTGATAGGCCTACATGTACTTGAAATCTCCTGCCCATATATCGTGTTGTCTCATCTGGGTAAGAGATTTCAATGTGTTTTCAGATATTATCATAGTTTGTGCTTGTCATAGATTTAGATTTCCATAGAATAGCTTGACAATATTTAATGTCCCAAGCGCGGACATCTATTATATTAGATATATTATATCATAGATGTCCCTGATCTTAAGTAGAAATTTATATCCCTGGTATTTCTCAGTTACTAGCTTATTTCCCTGATGACGATAGGTTGTTCCTACAGAAAGGCCTTGTCCATGATTTCACCATAAGTGAATTATGAAAATTGGTTGTTTTGTTTTATTCTGTGCTACAAAAATAAATTCATGCCCGCAACTTTTAATAAATGTATGTGGTCTACGAACCCTCTCGCAGACCACTACTTGTGACCACCGATCCTAACTTGTTTGCTCACCATTGTAATACAGTACCTGATTTATCGTTTAACTGATTAAATGAGTTTACGATTTGCAGGCGACTTCTAGAGATGACCAAGATGAAACGTCTCCATTCAAAAGGGTTACATTTCTTCACCGATAACTAGTAGCCAAATAACCAAATAACTAGGAAGACACAGAAGTGATTAAATGTGCGATTTTTTACAAGAGTAGTCAATATCTCAACACTTAAATTTCTGAGACTGCGTTCTTTGTAATAGAGTACTGTATGTTCATGATGTAATAGATGATTCAGTATTTCCTACAATGCTAAGTTTGCAATTCATCCATACAACATTAGACTATCATGATATGTCAGATTTTTAAATCTACTATCTTGTCTTTGTAACAAAGGTACACAGCGGCAAGACAGGTGTGATTATCGATCTGACTTTTAGTACACCAGTTAGTTTCCCATTAATGATGAAGTTTATTGCTAAAAAGTAGAAGCAGTGAGAATCATTGATGAGATAAAAGATGTCACCCGCCCTGTTGCTTAAAGTATTTCCAAATGAGAATTCATCGAGAAGAAATGAAACTTGTGTCTAATAACAGACAGATCCAGAAATTGATACCATTCTGGACAGCCGAGGAGACTGTCAGGACACACAGACGATTTTCTTCACAAAATGGAGGATAAATTTGCAACATTTCGAGTTTGTTGATATGAAGCTTTCATAAATAAAATATTTCTCATTGAAATGTTCAATCTGTCATTTAAAGACCCATAAATTTCAGAACTTACATGCAAAATGATCATTTTTAACGATCATATTCGGCAGCAGTTTGAGAAAGCAATATTTCTGCCATAGAAATGAAAGTTTCGACTAGCAAGAAGATTTGCTTCACGACACACTGGCAATGTATGCATTTCTCCTAGTGCAGGCTTTCTGGTTAGAATGGGAATCCCATGGGAAGTGGGATGGAAATGGGACAGGGTGCTCAGATTCATTTTCACGTTGGATGGTCATGAGAGAATATATTCGACATCATAACGTAATTCCTTAGCATTTCTGCACATCCACTTGTAGCTTTCCGTCGACGATGACAATCAGTCCTGAACGAAATTGATCCTGTGCACGCAACCACTCATTTCCGGGTGGTTAGATTGTCAACAAACGTACGTTGAATATCTAAAAAGAAAGACAACTATTTAGTCAATACAAGGCACCAACACCCTTGATTCCCCGGCCGCACTTGCCCCACCTAGGAATCGAACCGAAGTCCGTGGTGGAGACGAGTTCGCACTTTCTTCACTAGGCCACACTGGCGGTTCAAAAAGAATGCGAGTGAAGGCAGAAGTCATCTCCAAGTGATATCGACAGCTTATTGTCCTATTATTATTGTACCTATTTAGTGCAGGGAAACTATAGTTTTGGTCTGAACAGCAGGAACTAGTGGATAAGAAAATGAAAAGCAATAATAGAAACGGACAGCAGAATAGCAAATTGAAGTCTGACACGTAACAGCGCCCACTCCAGAGTTTAGAACAGCAGCAGCCATAACAGAACAAATTGAAAGCAAACAATTTGATTCACGATGATATAAGGACGAGATTTTCATGCAAACATAGGGTAATTTGATGAGATGAAGCTGAGAAGGGTTGGAACAATATCCGCCTTTTGTGGGATAGGGTGTAAATAACACGGGAATTCCAGCACTGCTTCGGTGGGAATGGGTTTGAGAATTCTGTCTCACCGACAAGCATGCTGTTCAGCTAATCATTTGATAAGATGCAATGAGATATCGTAGTCGTAGCGTTCATTTGGTGAATATTTCAATCACTGGTGCCGATGCAGCTTGAAGTAGTGCTCCTTAAATGGAGGACCTTGTGCAACAAACATCACATCAGTCAATGAATTGTGCAGTGTAAAATCCATGGCTGGACCCACAGAATTAGACAGGTCGTCTTTTCTTATGTTTGACAAGAAAGGAAACATGGGAGCATGCAACGCTAATGAAATGGCACAATCTGCTGACATAATGCCATAGAAATCGAACAATGAGCAGCCAGTTCAACATTAAATACGCCAAATTGTGCAAAGTTTCAGTGACTGATATCAACCGGATCACACAGCAAAGAGACACAGTCGATGTCAAGCTCTATAATGAAGCCTGTGAACGTTTTTTTCGAGCGCCTGCTAACTTTTTTAATTGTGATCTGAGGGCTCAACAAAATCGAGAAAACTTTTGCTCAATGATCTGAATTCTTCAAATCTGAAGGAATCATGGCGATCGGAACATTTGAACATTTCACAGCAATCCGCCAGCAACGCACGACCATTTTGGAGAAAATGTTTTGATTAAATGGCAAAATTGTTTTTTGCTGTTTTCTTCATTCCAGCTAAGTTAATGCATTACTTAAAATCAGTCATCATTGTTTTGTGAGATAGTGACATTGCAGCAATTCAATGTCTCCAACCTTCCCCTGTTCGAATAGATCTCTTTGTGCGACTCACTCGTGACACCACTACGAAAATTGATTGCCAGCTAGGAATCGACCTCAGCTGCCGAGCAGCCAATACTGCACGACTACCCCCAAGGCTAGTGAAGTGCTAGATTCAGGGTTGTGCCAGGAACAAGGCGAATTAACAGATATATTCTACTTCGCGAAAGACAGCGACATTGAATTGCTTAATCGATTCTGAAAGGTCGTCTGGAGGTTGCTGCACCTGTCACTGAATGCTACATCAAATGTCATTCCTGAACTAACGACATGTGAGGGAAGCATAGCTATCAAAATTGGCTTCATGTGGACAATTCACAATCAATGAATTAAATCCAAGCACGTTATAAGACATGAGAAGCCACTGTTAGATAAAGAAAGTCGATGAAAAGATGAAGTACATGTAAAGACCATGAACTAATATTAAATCCCGAGAGACATCAGCTTTTTCACAGTTTACAGTCTTCTTCGCAAACATATATGAAAATACAGTGTTTCTATGAGTCAATTCGACATTTGGCACAATATCAGATAGCACAATGTTCATTGCTGAAATAAGACTTCAAATAGTTCTTTTTATTAAAATTGATAAATTTTGTGTATCGAAAACTTACATTTGTTCACTATTTCAATTTTATCCACTACAATCGTAAATAGGCCAATCGGACTCATGACTATTATTAAGGGCGGCTCGAGCACTGCAGTACAAGCAAGAATCGCTGCTGCATGGACCAAGTGGTGGGAGCTGGTGCCAAACATGTGTGATAAACGAATGAGTATAAAGACGATGATAAGACCAGTGCTACTGTATGGAGTCGAATGTTGGACAGTTGGTAAACTGGAGAAGAACATGCTGGAAAAGACGGAAATGCGGATGTTGCGAAGGATCTGGTGTATGACACTCCGAGACCGCCTTAGGAGCGAGAACATTCGAAACCAGTTGGGTGTGGCAAGGATCATGGATAAGGTACGCGAGACAAGATTGCGCTGGTTTGGTCATGTAAAAAGAATGGACGCCCCCCAACCCGGCTAAAAAGGTAATGAATACGGTGGAAGGCAGAAGATCAAGAAGCAGACCAAGGAAGAGGTGAAGGGATAACGTCAGGAAAGAATGAAGGAGTTGCAGCTGAAGGAAACCGACGCGGAAAACCGGACCTTTTGGAAAGATAAAATTCGGACGGCCGACCCTGCCTAGCGGGAAAAGGCATTGAGTAAGAAGAAGCAAACGAATGACTCATGGCTATTACATCATTACACTCTCAAAACAGTTGCGGAGATCAGCAAGAATATGCAAGCTTCATTCAATGCTGAAAGAAATTTGAAACGAAGCAATTACACTGCTTGAAAATAAAACTTGCTCCTTGCATCGCAAGGATTCTGAAGATGGTAGACACCAGCATCATTGGTGGAAGGTTGATAATGTGATATTTTCAGTCACTAGAGCCATGATTTTGTGATACATTTAGGATGCGCGATCTCTGTCCTCTGCCACCGATTTTAATGAATATTACATCAGAAGAATGGTAAAAAAATGCTCGTTTGCCTCGTGACTGATTAATTATCATGCCTACATTTTTTCTAATTGAAAAGTAGATATTTGCAAATTCAGCGATTATAATATCTTTTGACCTTTGTCCGACAGACACAATAGCGGGTGTAAATTGATAATAACTTATTCTAAAGCGGAGCACGTAAAATCTCCCATAATGTAGGTGTGGCGGGTTTACTGGCGTGACACTGTTGGAAGGCATGGGACTCGATTTGAATTTCGACATGATTGAGGTGGTCCTGTTTTTGTGATCTGTTCTTTAATATCGAGCTGCGGATTGCTGGGCACTTGCTGCATTCAGACAGCAAAGTGTCCGTGAATTCCTCTATCTTCACGAAGGACTTCGCATGACGTGGATCTTGTTTACGAAATGCCAGATTCTAAACGACCGAATTTGAGAAATTATGTAATCAAGCGTCATTTCGTATTATGTGCATGCTAGCGGTAGACAGACAATAACATTCAGCGCAGGGATGGATGTGCGATTTCATACAACTCAGGAGAAGATTCTGTTAAAGATGCTAAAAACAAAAGATTTTGTCAGCATCCTCATTGCTGGCAAGTATATCACAACAATCATCAGCGCGGATTTTTCATGTGTCACGACATTTCATTCATGTCATCAAACTCTCGACAGCAAATTTCAATGTTAATTAACACTTGTGTTAAGATAAATCACTCTCCCTTCAATGTTTTTCGTTGATTATTTGAATAATAAATGTAGGAATAATTCTGAGATCAGATAAGTTCTTCGAACGAAATGAAAACAAAGGTAAATCACTGACAGCAACTAGGGTTAATTTTCATCCCTCCGCGACAGAAGACACGACGCCATGCTAGCAATTCTTTACACTGCGCTAGGTTTTTGACTGCAATGAATGCGTCGTATTTCCCAAACCGGGCAGATCAGAACCATGGAATTTTTGCACTATTGTACCATAGAGTCCTTTTCCAACTGACTGATCCTGTCCATCCGTCCATGCTTCTTTGCAATGATTGCTATCATGTCAACGGGCCACAGAGACATTGCTAATCCTAGAACCTGATGATCAAACTTGCAGGCTTTAAAGTAACTGAGAAAATTCATTTCCAAAGCTTATTCCTACCTGGCATGGGAATACGATAAATGCCCTTATGTGACCGAAGCCGAATTGGACTTTCCGGGTAAAGGTGCTTTTTAATCAATATGTAAGGCTTACCTGTCTCTATAAAGATGACCACTGAAACTTCAACAAGTTTCATTTTATTTTCTGTGTACATGCTTCGCTTTAACTTTGAATTATACAAGTGGTCGTGAAAAATATCTTCATTTTGTTTTTGAATTGTTCTACCGACCGATGGCCATCATCAAGGAACAATTGGCCTATGCTTGTTTCAATTGTGGTATTAGCCTCAACCAATTAAGTCATTATGTTACAAAAAATAGCAATTCAAAATTCGAATTCCATTTTTCAAAAACTTGATTTTTTGAGCATCAGTTTGAAATTGAAAGTAAATGACTATGATATACGACATGCCTTGGTCATGAGACCGTCGTCGGGAGACTGTTTCATTGCACTGGGATCGTTAAGCGGCGTCGAATACAATTCAATGAAGAGATTTCTGGAAATAGATGTGTATGTGAATTACGTACAGTGTGCAGCTTCTCTATCACATCATAATTAAGTATATAGGTCTGAACTGCATATCGTGCAAAAGCAAACGGCAACCGCTCATTAAAATGAATGAATGCATCAGGTATAGAAAGGTATGAAATCTGTCCGTTTTGTGACTTGGGATCCGCCATTTGCAGCATAAAAGTGACAGTATTACTTACAAAGCTATAGTGAGCAGTGTTTAAAGGCTATTGCTATTATTTACATGTCAATTACATATATGCATTTGTGGATGTTTATGTTGATCATAGCTTAACATGTACTTTGTCAATGGCATGGAAGTAATTTGATCCTTGTTTTGTAAGAAATTGACAAATTTGTTCGTTTGATTTCAGAAAATGTGTTTATGTAAAGGTCAAAAGTTTAGGCAGAATTTGATAAAATTTACATCGGTTTTCAGAAATGCGCAGAAACCAAAAGTCACTAAAAGTCGCAATTACTACAATATTTCTGCAGAATCAAAAAATATGTGAAGGGTTCTAGGAGCCCCGTTGGTTAAAGTATGACATTGAAATCCGATTTTCGCTTTGCTTAAGCTAGTGGGGAATGAAGAACAGCAGTTTATTGATGTCAATTTCATGCCCCGATCAATATCGAGATCTGAAGAGAATCTACAATTAGTCAAACATGTAGCAATTACAGATTTTTCCAGTTAGACGGAGTCCAATAAGTTTCTTTATCAAAATTGATTTTCTGCTTAACGAGAATCTTCACTAAGCACAGTGACAAGGTACCAGTATAGGCTACCTACGTATAACCATCATCAGCCACTAGAAGCCGTTATCGTTTAAACGCTTAAGCATTGTCCTGACAACGCAAGTCTACAAAGTAGCACTGTCTTCAATGTGAATGTGCGTGTCAGTTTTAGTCCTTCTATTATATAAAATATCTGACCTATGGACATCAAGTTTCTTCCCTTTCGAATACTTGATTCACCTCCGTCAAGAACAGCGGCCATTCTGATAAGAACAACATTTTGATCATTAGTTCTTTAATTTCGGATTTTAGTTCTACACAGGATATACAACCAGAAACGATTTTTTGTTTCTATTATGTTTATCTACAAGCTCGAGTTCCATGAGACAAGATACTTGATATCTTTAAGTTGAGAGAAGATAGTACTCAATATTGTCGATAGACATCAGACTAGCATTCTTCAAGGGAAACTTTCAGATTTAGTTAGAGGTTCCGCTAATCGAGACATTTGTCACATTCCGCATGCGTTCATCATCCTAACAATGAAACTATTAGATTTCTTCAGTTGATAAAACGCAGTCCTGGTTTCATTTCTATGTTTTACAAAAATGCATCAATCATCGAGGCTGGGTCTGTTTGTCAAGGAATGATTGTTAAAGGAATGTTATGTAGAGAAAGACAACAGAATAAGAAGAAAAAATCAAAATCTGCTGAGAAAGATCAAAAGAAGATAATGTAGCTCACGTGATATCAGACCGGCAAACTGGCCTTAGTTTTCAGATCCGATCGTCACAGAAAAGATCGGCTCAGTCAGGGTTGGTCTTATTGGGAATACTCAGGCCTAGACTCGATCTGGCCTGCATATTTATGCCAAATATTTTCAACTTAGAAAACATGTGCTGTCTCTTCTCCCCAATTAATCCAGAAATGGTAGTGGACGCTTCGGGTTCAAACCCCTTTTATAACATCAAAATGATACTGCTATTTTGCGTATAGAAAAAAGTTCTGGACCCGAAACGTTACAGAAGCGATTGATTTCTGCCATTAATTAAAGAGGGAGAGACAATTTGCATTTTCAATATTGAAAATAGTTGACATGACAATCCACATCCTGTTAGCCGTCAATGCATTCGCTCATTTAGACCTACTTGGCCCATAATTAACATATTAGCAGTATATAGAGCAAGCAGTGCAGCATGTGCATTGCACAAGGTACATACTCGCACACAGTCATGATTGATTTTTTTAATTATCCAATATTTAATCTGTAAATTTGATGAATTTGAGTTTGATTTTCGTCATGCGCTATAAGAATGAAGAATTGTTTACAATGCATAATTTTTGGTAACATTATCTTCATTTTTTCTCCTTGATTTTCTTTCATTAATTTATTCATAACCAGCCTTCATGTACAATCCAATTTTGTCTCCCTGCTTTGACCATAGACATCCACTTGTCATTTCATTGCTCTTTAATGATTTCTACTCATCACTGTGACTTATACCTCTGTGTAAATATTTCATCATTATAACTGCAAAGTGAAGCATCTTCCTTGTAATACATTGTTAAACGAAGAGGAATATTTATTAGTCTATATGTCATAACTAGCGGATATGAGGAACCATTCTAGCTTCAAAGATGAATATGATAACAGATATTATGCAATCGACACATTCATGTTTCGTCTCCACCTGGAAAAACATTACCACACATTCACTGTCATTTGAATGACATATCTAGCAATAATCTTTATGTTATTTACGATCTTTCATTGGCTGTTCTGCCACTCTGTTACAACTCTTTCTGTAATAAAGTCATCAGTCAATCATTTATTCAGCTGACGCCGATTAATGATTTTCACGTGAAAATCTGGACGGAATTTCATGATGTCATCAAATGTAATATCACGAACATTCTGACCTTTCGTATCTTATCAGTATCTTCTAACAACAGGTAGAACAATGTAAAAAAGGATTTTCAGCGAGAGGGGAGCAGAGGCACCACAAATCTAAGAATATCTACTGTTCAACTGATTGTATAATTCAATCAATGTTTCAACCATACAAATTCGATTCTCTATGATAGTAAAGGACTAGAACCACAGAATTAGATTCATCAGCGCGCGTTTCCTAGAAAGGAGGGGTTATGTAGCCTTAATATTGAAATGGCACATCACAGAATTAGACAACTTGCTCCTTCTCGAATGGATAATTCGTGTATCGCTTGCTATTGGAAATGGCGAACTATAAGCTGTCAGTAGAGGACACCAGAGCCAGTGAGAGATGCGTGCGCGATGTGATATCACTTCGCACACACCAAAGCACACATTTTTGTACGCCTGCTACTTTTTTAATAATGATCGGAAGAGCCAACATTATGGAGAAAACTTGTGCGCAATGATCTGAATTCTTCGAATCTGAAGGAATTGTGGCAATCGAAGCATTTTTCTTGAACTCACATTAATCCGCAAGCGACGCACAACTTTTTTTCCTATCTCTGTACGGTATTAGGAATTCCTTTTTGCCCACTTCATGGGTTCCTCGATGTGCCGTCGATTTCGTATTAATCACACTTCTAGCAAATCGAAGTAGATAAACAAAATATTTAATTCTGTGACTAGAACGGCAGTGGACATTGAAATGATGTGCTTTCACGACAACGGTACCTAAGAGATGGCGGCTTGTAGTGGTTGACAATTGGAAGTTAGTGGCAGTTTATTAGTCTACTCAGTAAATATTCCCGATTAATATAATTTCTCCTGACATATGAAGTCATTTTGATAAAATGATTTATATTAAATCGCCTTGCGGCAAGAATTTACAACTGTTGCATGTTTCATTAATTTGCTTCATCTGAAGATCTAGCAATCGGCGCGTAGACGAACGGCTGAATTTACCATCATCAAACAGCCACTGACCATCTTAGTCTCGAACAAACCGAAAGTCGGATTTCTATGGATTCTTCAGCTTACACACTTTCATTTAGAAATTGCATATGCATATCAGGCGGCAGCATAGCATGGATTTTTGAGGGCAATATAGCATTAACATGGATTTTTGAACAATGAATGATTTCGTATGTGTTTCGTATGAATAGCTATAAGTCACATGGCAAAAAATAAGTTATATTACATACTACTTACAAATAACTTTTTTCCAGTAATACCAGTCGTGAATATTTCCTTGTGAAAGTGTGGTATTCTACTAGACTAGATTTATTGTGAAATTAAAGCCGCATGTCATCTTTGCTACTTGTCTTATGGCATTCACAAGTCTCATAATTAGCGTTGATAATATTAGTTGATAAACATCATTTCAATAAAGCGATAACTTTCGAGCAACCATGTTGACTTATATATCTCAAACATAACTATTTTTGCGTTTTTATTTCGGATTGATAATATGCTTAGTTCCAAAATTACATAATGCATAATTGTTGATGGTCAAATACTTATTGATTAGTCATGAAATGTCTTAGACTTACATGTACTAAAATCGAATTCAGTATTGTAGGTTTGACTATTAGATGTCATTATCTTATTACTTACAGAACAGTAGTAACATTAGTGTGATCTTAATTGACAAAAGGCCTTAAATCAACATATATTAGAAATCATTGATGCCTTCCTTTAACATTGTGCTGGTATGGCTTTAGTATGTAAAGCATACCACATTTGAAATAACATACGAAAAGCATACAAATGTATACCAAGAGAATACAGATATACATACCAAAAAATATTTTGGTATGCATCCTTCGTATGTGATTGGTATTGAGCGATTTACAGTGTAACAGAACGTTCTCGTACAATTTAGAAGTTTGTGATCTTAGAAGCAACTTCTATGTTGTTAGTATATAATGCATGATTTTGCAAAGCTTTCTATGTCCACTGGTTAATAAGTTCCAGGAAGCAGGTAATTATTTTCCTGATTGGAAATTATTAACCTGGTGCAGACTTCTATGAAAAAAGTCATGTATTATAACAGATAATGCATAGATTCCTTCGGTCATCACTTGTCATAATTACCTCGAGCCCTCGGCTCTCGGTAATTATGGCAATAATGACCTCAAATCTATGCATTATCTATTACTAAAAATTGGCGGCAGGGTAATGCAATTGCTGCCTGCCGACAGCAGGCAGCAATGTACAAAATGCCATCATTCCTATATCATTGCACCGTAGATTAAGAAATATAAGTAGACAATGACATCATTGTTGACCGCCTATTTCAATTGAATTCTATATCTACGAAACGGACAACAATGATATCATTGCTGTGCGAATTTTTTCAATTGAATCCAATGAATTTTTTAAGTGTGACTTTCCTCCATATTTTGAAACTTGACGTTTTCTTCTTTTTTTTACTTACCGAGTTCATCCGTGTGTATAATTGCTTCTTTTGTTCATGATTAAACAGTTATATATTGCACTGCTTCATTGAAATACATTACCGGTAGCACATAGAAAAAAATTGAATCCAATGTCTAAGATATCGGACCGCAGTGATGCTACATAGCAGGGATGTCTATGAATAATATGATGTATATAATGTATATAAATATGAATATAATAGATATCTAAATCATATTGTTCATAGACATCCCTGTACACAGTAACAATGTAGGAAAAAAGCGGGCAGAAATGCTATGAATATAGATGTAGATGTAAGACTTCTGAAATATTTTTCACTTGCACAGATAGGCCTACCGATACCATCGGTGTATTTCCACGTTATACCACAGCTGAACTGCGCACAATAATGTAGGATATTTTGAGGGCGCACGTAGGCATGCGTATTTGAAAGTGTCCGACATTGTTGCCTGAAAAAAGTTGTGCTAATAATACGGTGCGTAATTGAAATTGTCGAAGCAGCGATGTAGGAAAAAAGCGGGCAGCAATGCTATGAATACATATGCAGATATACACTGATTGAGCTTTCAAAAATGTCTTTCACATTCATAGATACAGATATCATCATTACTGGATACATTGCTGCCTTCCTTTTTCCACATTGTACCACAGCTCAATTGCGCACAATATGGTGCGTAATTAAAATGGTCTGGGCACAAATGTAGGAAAAAAGCGGGTATAGGAATGCTATGATTACATATGCAAATATGCACTGAGATTTCTTAAATATCCTTCACATGCTCAGATGCAGTGCAGACATCATCATTATGGGAAACATTGTTGCCTGCTCTTTTCCACATTGTACCATAGCTAAATTATGCACAATATGATTTGTTAAAATATCTTATGACTTTTAACATCATTTTATCATTTAAGAACGTAGATATTTTGTAGCATTACTAATGCAATTTCGCATTTCAATTGCTAGTTTTGACCACATTGAAACAGCAAAAATGACACTTTCTCTTGTAAGAAGAGGTAAAGTGGATGAATTCTCCTCTAAGTCCCCCCCTCAAACACACTACCCTTGGTCAAATATCCTAAAGTTTGATAATAAAGAATGAATCCAATTCATCCATTTTTCTATTATCCATTTTTTGTGAAATTTCGAAAATAACAAGTTGACGTGAATACAGACAGCATCAACATACGTACCAACAAATACAGCAGCATCTATTGATTATTGCGGGTGCGCTAACTAAAACCAAATATCACCAGTTTGTTTAAAGTAGTATTCACTAAATGCACGAGGAAATTAGCTTAATATAGTAGCTAAACGCATCTCAAATTTACAGAGTTGTGTCGATGCCGTGAGATGTGAGCCAGGCTTTCTGAAGACTCTTGGCATTAGACGAAATGGCGGGTACTCTGTTCTGTTCCCATTTTGCAACTTAGGAAGTAACTTAATATCATTTTTAGTTTCTTTCTGTGCTTCTTGTGGGGTGAAGGTGATTGGTAAGGAATATTTATGTTTGACTGAGAAATGTATAGACTGATTTGGCTGATATCACGGTGAACTGAGTTCAAATAATGTTTTTATACTTAGTTGCTTGAAAATGGGGGATTCATGAGCGTACAACATGACTAACTACTTCACGTAGAGTAATTACAAGAATCAGACTTCGAACTGGATTTTGTCAAGATCCGAGAATTTCGATTTGATCAATAATACTAAGAATATCACTTTGTTGGGCAAGATATGGAAATACGAAGAGCACAAGGTGACATTTGCTGATTTCCTCCCACAAATCAGCAATTATCTGCGGAAGAACTGTAATATGAATTTCATGAATTCCTGATGATTGCTAAAAGTGAACTCATATTCGAATGCAAATGTCATCATTCCAAACCATCTGACAGTCGGAGTGACACATGAATGATGAACGATGTTAGATCAGTCTCTGTTCATGATTTGAATGTGAGAGATGAGATCTGAAATGTTCCTGGTGTCGGTGATTTGATAGTTCAATAAATGCGTGTCTTGCTGTATGATGGAAGAGGTAATAATTGATTCCACGACAAACAAGACATGCTTGTCAAGGTTAATGGGTGTGTTGCGAAATCTTTTCTCGACATTTGGCATGCATTGCTATTAATTGCTATTGACAAAAATGAAGGTAAATAAACGATAGATCAAATTGCCATCCAAAAGATGTGCGGTTGGTAGGATTCGAACCTACGACCAAGGTGAACTAGACCTGTGCTCTACCAGCTGAGCTACGAGCCACTTATGCGACTGTGTCAATTGGCAGGATCAAACCCTCACCACAACACATCAGTTGTCATTTGTCATAGCAATTATCATCAATGAATATAGAACTCGCCACAATTATGACCGCCGGCATTAAAGCAAGTAGCGGGGATCGATTGTCCATCAAAGTACCTTAAACCATGTCGTAAATGCAATTAACAACAATGAAATCAAATAAACTATAGATCAAATTGCCATCCAAAAGATGTGCGGCTGGTAGGATTCGAACCTACGACCAAGGTGAACTAGACCTGTGCTCTACCAACTGAGCTACGAGATAGAGTAGAACAAAGCTAAATCTATTGATAATTTTAGTACATTCTCCACACTATCTGTAACGAAATATAAAGACGTTCTGCCATTGTAACGGATTTTTAAGTCCCAATGTCACTTTTGTACCCGTCGGTATTTCTAAATGGGCCATTACTTTAACCAATTGGCTCTTCTGCATATTGCATAGGCCTAAAAAGCAATAATATTCTTTAAAAGTACCTATAGACTGCTGTCGTGACTGAAAAAATCAGGACAGTAAGATCTTTGTAGCAACTATAATCTGAGATTGTTACAAAACTGCTTATTGATACTTTTGGCCACGAGTGTACATTGTTTCCAGAAACCTTTCGAAGAAGTTCTGCGCCATCAGCTTCCATGCGATAACCCCTTTACTAAAACTTTTACAAAACAATCATTCCGGTTTGAAAATAATCTTGTTTATGCATTCCCTCGGAAAATTATCAATTCATTCTTCAATACACTGCTGACATTCCGTGTGCCTTATCATACCAGCATTAGTCAATAATTTCCTCTTCATTACAAACACTAGGTGTTACAATGTAAATCGCTCAATACCAATCACATACGAAGGATGCTTACCAAAATATTTTTTTGGTATATTTGTGCATGCTTTTCGTATGTTATTTCAAATGTGGTATGCTTTACATACTAAAGCCATACCAGCACAATGTTAAAGGAAATCATCAATGAAAGTATATGTTGATTTAAGGCACTTTGTCAATACAGATCACACTAATGTTACTACTGTTCTGCAAGTAGTGAGATAATGACATTCAAGCGTCATACTTTCAATAATGAATTCGATTTTAATACACGTAAGTCGAAGGGATTTCATGAATAATCAATGAGTATTCAACCATCAACAATTATGCATTATGTAATTAGTAATGGGCAAAAGACCGTTCCAGGCCACCATAAAATTCAAAAAAAATAGTATCTTTAAAAACGACATAAATTCACGAATTTGAACCCTTTTTCAGGTTTTTAAGACCTAAATACATGAATTTAGTCCATTCAAAAAGTACCATTTTTGAAAAAATGGTACTTTTTAAAAACGACATAAATTCATGAATTTGAAACCTTTTTCAGGTTATGAAGACCTAAATTCACAAATTTGGGCGTTTTTAAAAATACCCAATTTTCAAATTTTTCAAAATCTCAAATTTGAGAATTACAATTTTCACCGCTTAAATCATGACCGTTCCAGGACACCGAAAAAATCAGAAAAGTTAAGAATCTCAAAATTTGAGAATTACAATTTTCACCCCCGCCAAAATCATGACCGTTCCAGGACACCGAAAATCATAAAAGTTAAGAATCTCAAATTTGAGAATTACAATTTTCACCCCCAAAATCATGACCGTTCTAGGATACCGAAAATCATAAAAGTTAAGAATCTCAAATTTGAGAATTTCAAATTCATGAATTTTATCCATCTTTCAGGTTTTTAAAATATATCATGTGACTAAAAATATTTCTTTAAAAATGGAAGAAACAAAAATGGAAGGAACTTCAGAAATGGATGAAACAAAAATGGAAGGAACTTCAGAAGTGGAAGGAACCGCAAGAATATATCCTTCGTTATCTCAATTAAACTTTTACGGAGCAGCGTGACTTCTTTCTTTCTTTCTCTCTCTCTCTCTCTCTCTCGATCCTGTCTGTTACAGGAATATTGTATTCACAATGACATACATTCTTTAAAACAATTGCTTGTCTTCAATGAGAATAATTCCCATATGCTTTTAATAGAATGACCTTGAACGCAAATGGAAAAATACACCAACTATCGAACCATGTCGACAGCCATATCGACAAACTTTCTGACATCGGCGCGACAGTTGGTGTATTTTTCCATTCAAAGCAATGTCGCATGAATGATTGGTATGGAAACCAAAATGAAGAGAAATGCTCATTCATTTCTCTTTTCTCTCATATGTCTATTGTGTTTAGATTGTATTTGTTCTTTTGTTCTCATAGTGTGAATGAGATTTCACAACTCGCATTATGCGCTATTGTCTGTGATTTCCTTCACCCCTATCAGCTGAAACAATTTTAGCAGCTGCTACACGCTAATTCTTTTGAGAAATGTCTGAAATAGATTTTATTCCATTTAAAATGAGAAACATTAGAGACAATCTAAAAATATACAGCAAACAAAATCACATTAAATTTCGATTTAAATGAGATTGCTAAGCAATTGGGAATAAAGAATTTTCACATATTGATGAGTAATGAATTACTATTGATAAAAGATGTACGAAACATCAACTCTACTGCTACAATGCAACAATGTAACGTTTAAATTTAGATTAAATTAAATCATTTCAAAATTGAATAAGTAGTAAGGAAAGACATCATTAGAGATCAGTTTTAAATCAATACCCCCCCCAAGTAGTAAGGAAAGTCATCATTATAAAAATGTTTTAAATCAATACCCCCTTCTGACTAAGTAGTAAGGAAAGACATCATTAGAGAACAGTTTTAAATCAATACCCCCCCTCTGACTTCTAGGGGTCCCTTAAGAAATTTTTTTATTATAAAATGAGCAACATAAATGAGTTTTTGAAATTATATGGAACACAGACAACAACGAATTTCGATTTAAATAAGATTGCTAATCGAGTAGGAATAAAGAATTTTCATGTTCTAATGAGAAACGAATTACAATTCCTAAAAAATAGACCATCAATAACTGTAAATTTCATAACGAATCTTTACACTTCAGACCAAAACGGCGTACATTGGTCAGCAGGTATCTTTAGTAAAAACGGAAATAATTATTATTTTGATTCATACGGTTTGCCTCCTACAAATGAAGTAAAAGAATTACTTGGAACGGGAACATACAATACGTTTCAAATTCAAACACCAGGCACTACCTATTGTGGACAATTATGTCTTTATGTTTTATTTAAATTACAGGAAGGAGTACCATTTCTAGATATTATGTTAGAGTTAAACAATCTATAACTCAAGCGAAGCTAGCTAAAGCGCCACCTAGAGGTTAAAGCTCTGTTTTCTGTAATTCATTTTGATAAAAACGACCTCTGATATCTTCATCATCTAAATCTTTAATTTCATAAGTAATCGGATAACTTTGATTTATTTTGCAAACTTCGAATATTTCTTTAGTCCAATAGCCAACAAAGCCTTTTTCAAATTTGTTCTTATATTTAAATATTCTAACTCTATCTCCAATTTTAAATTTCGGCTTAAGTTTCTGCAAATTCGGATTACTCTCATTCAAATTATTATTCTCGAATATTTTTTTTCTTATCAAATCAGGGTCGACAGAAGCATTCTTTGGAGTTTCTTCAATACCAGAATGAACTTTATTATTGTACTCATCTACAATTCCTGGTAATATTTTTAACCATTTCTGATTTCTTTGCTCAGTAAATTTCTTGAATAATTTATTTTTTAACGTCCGATTGAATCTTTCTATCACTACAGCTTTTCCTGCATTTTCAGTTGAATAAACTGAGCCTTGGCGATGACTTTCGTCTGTTTCAAATAGTGGCTGAACGTTTCGGTTATAAAATTCCGACCCTTTATCAACAAACAATTTTTTTGGCTTTCTCTTACTTTCTTTAAAGATTTCTTCAAACGCATATTTAACTGATAGACCACTTTTATTTTTTAAAGGCTTTACCCAAGCGTATCGTGTATATAAATCTATAACGGTCAATGCGTATTTGTAGTCCCTTTCATTCGGCATATGAATAAGATCAGCACTCCAAATATCATCTTTATTAAATACTTTTACTTTCAATAAATATTTAGGCCTTCTATATTCCTTATGAATTTCAGACGCGTAGGTTCGAGCGTTGCTCTCAGAGTTATTAGTTCGAGCGTTGCTCTCAGACAGCTTAGCTGTCGTTTCATTTAAACCCTGGCCGAATAATATTTTAGCTTGTAAAGCTTTCTTAACAAACATTCTTTCAATTTTTTCTCTAAATGTAGGATTTTGAATACTATCTAATTCTTGAATCATCTTCTTATCAGCTGCATGTCGAGAACTTAGATCATGATTTCGATAAGCTAAATCATGCCTGTAAGCTGCGGCATCTACTCTATTTATCGGTTCTTCACCTGGTTTCGGATTATTATTCTCATCTAGTCTTATATCTAATCGAGTTCCTGGACCGGTATATGAATGACCAGGAATATGTTTTTCTTTCGAATATTTACTCCAAATAAATGCAGGAAAGTTTTCTAATGTTTTTTGTATGTCACCACCGTAGGTAGTAGCCAAACTTTGTTTGTCGTCGTTACCTTCATAAATTTTACAATTTAAGTTTTTATTTTTAGTTAATAGATAATTTAATAAATCTATATTAGAAATTTTTAATTTGATTAAATTTTCGGAATTTTTAGAATTCATTTTAAAAGATAAAAAAAAAATTTAAAAGATAAAATAAAATAAATGTTTTACCTTATCATACTAGGACTTAGATATATTCCAGAACCATCTTTTGTTTCTTTAATTTCAATTAAATCATCAACATTGTGGAGAATATTTTTAAGAACTCGTTTTCCTTCATCAACTAATTTTAATTTACTAATAAAATTATCTACTATTCCTTCTCCCCTAGCAACTTTCTCTAACTCTCTGTTATGACGTTTTTGTTCTTCTAATGCTGCCTTCTCTGATTTATTTTTATTTACTGCTTGGACAATACCAGCTGTCCCACCTGCAACACTTCCTGCTGCAGCTATGCCACCTATTATTAGTGGAATTAATGGGAGAATCCCGCCATTCTTTTCTTCTTGTAATTGAATATTCTCTATCATTGGTTTACTTATGTAATACTTTTTTTTGTTAATCGTAATAGTTTTAGGGGTATTTTTGTCAACAATATTACGTAATTTTAATTCAACAGTTTTATTATTAATATTACTTTTCGCTTGCGACATTTTTAATAAAAAAATTTTAAGTTACCAAAAAATTTTAATCTATTCTAGTTATTAAAAAATTTCAAGTTACCAAAAAATTTTAATCTATTCTAGTTATGAAAAATTTTAAGTTAAGAATTTTTAATCTATTCTAGTTATGAAAAAATTTTAATTAACTTATCCTTACCATCTTTCCATTAAGAATTTCAATAGAATATTTTACATCTTCTAGCAATAAACCATAAGCCATCAATGAAGTTGTGGAATCTTTTTTTTCAATATTAATTGTTACATCACAGCCAGTCTTGATAATATCTTCAGATTGTGCACTTAAATCGAAACAGAAAACAGGATATAAATGTCTCCAATCTCCAGGAGTTAATTGTGGTTCAACTCCAAATTCTATACAAAGATTTCGATAAGAATCATATCCTTCCATAAATTGATTATTGCTATCGTCAAATCTTAATGGATCAATTGGATAACGGGTTTGATTTAATGAAACTTGTAAACTTCGAATTGTATTAATATGGAAGAGATTATTGTTCTTATCAAAACTTGGAGAATTATTTCTTTGAAAAGTTAGTAATAAATATCTTGGTGTATTCGCAGTTCTAGTAAAATGCCAGTTAAATCTTTGTTCGGAAAAAGTTACTGAACTAGCAGTACGCTTTAGAAAATTTACTGGAATTGGTTTGTTAGTATTTAATCTTTTTGCAATAGCTGTTTCAATCTCTAAACTAGGAGTAATATGCTTAATCCACCATTCAAGTCTATCAATTTTTAAATATGCTTTTTTTCCAGTCTTACCAAAAAAGATTAATTCATTATTTGCTGTACGATGAATTATTAATTTAAATTTTAATTGATATGATATTTTATCATAATCTAAATATCCGAATAATGGAGACAATGACCAATTTACTGTCTGTTTACTTTTTTTGTTAAATTCACGTCTTTCTTTATATGCATCATTATTTGTTTTATTTAAATGTTTTGCAATATTTTCTACATCTTTCGCAATTCCTGCTGCATCTGTTCCAGCGTGAGTTAAATCATCAACAATTATACCATCATTAGTATCAGGAAACCAACCTTCGATTTCATACTTTTTATTATTTTCACCAATTGTTACAAATCTAAGCATTGTATCAATTACACCTGGAGAATCACTTATTGTTTCTATATTTTGAGTTGCAACATCTAAACGCATTTGTGTAAATAATCTTGGAAAGAAATTATTCTCTAGTGCAATATTATCGGTTTCTGGTAATGGTGTTGTAAAATTGGCATCACTATACAAAGAATATTCACAGTGTAAAAATGAATCAGGTAGATATAAATAACTCTGCTGATTATCAACTTCAAAAATTAAATCACCTCCAGTATTTACTCTACTGGAAGATCCGGGATTCATAGCAATTCTTATATAGTCATTCTTTTTTTGATTGTAACTGACGAACGGAGGATCGTCTAATCTAAATTTATTTTCGATAAGCGAAGACATTGTTATAAAAAATAATTTGACTTTTTGTTTTTTCTCACAGACAGAAAAAATTTTACTAAAAAAATTTTACTTAAAAAATTTTAATAAAAAATTTTGCTAAAATATAATTTTAGAATTTTACTAAAGAAATTTTACTAAAAAAATTTTACTAAAAAACATAACTTTAGAATTTTGCTAGACCAGCTCCGCTACAGCTTTTCTGGTTAGACCGAAGGTTGCTATTAATACCATTACCTCTTATTTCTTCAATTGAACGAACCGTAGGTTCAATTGAACGTTTTATGGCTACGCCTGATTTCTTCTTATGTTTACTATCAGACGGAGCTCCGCTCCTCAAGGTTTCCCCAACAGCAATGTTAGCAATTTTATTTTTTGTTTCCTCTGAAAGTTTTTTTAAATTTTTTAGTTCTTCAGAATCATTCCTAAGTTTACGAATAGCTTCTAGTTGTTTTAATTCGTTTTGAGACTTAACAGCATTTGATATTGCACTAGCTGTACTACCTATAGCAGCTGCTCCTTTTGCAGCAGATGTAATCAAATCTTTATTATTTTTAATTAAGTTAACGATACTTCCAATACCAGAAAAGATGCCAGCCCCTTCTTTTTGGACGGCACCTGCGGTGCCTAGGAACTTTTGTGTTCCGACAGTTTCTACACTATCATAATGGTACACAGGTTTCTGAGATGGTTCATGAGCAATTTTATTATTTGATGCAAAATGTTTAAGATTGTGTTTATAAATTATAGGCATTTTTTAGGATTAAATTTGACTTTTGGGAAAAATATCTACGTTCGGCTAAAGCCTCGAGGAGCTTCGCTCCGATTAAGATTTACGTTTGTGAATGGACAACAACTTCGAGATAACTTTATTAATTGATTGTTGCACTTTATCTATTGCGTCAAGCAGCGTGTGATGTACTTTAATTTCTTTTCTATTAACTTGCATTTTCTCCTGATTCATCTTCAACGCCGTTTTAAGTGCATTTAACTTAATTTTAAGAACATCTAATTGTCTTTTAACAGCATCTAACTGTTCTTTATTTTCTTTAGAGTTTTCTTGTAAATTTTTCTTTAATTCATTTTCTAAATTGATTTTCAGATTTTTCATTTTATCAACTTTTTCATTAAGTGAGTTTACTTCATTTATTATTCTATTCATCTTTTTCATTTGTTGAGTAATTTTAGAACTTAATTCAGCAACACTTTTTTGGAATGTAGTTTGTAACTGCTTTAAATTTTTTTTAATTCTTTCAGGTAGTTTTTCTATTTCATCTTCTAATTGTTTTTTCAATAGTTGTATCTGATGTTTATTTTTAATGACTGCAGATTTTAACTTTATAGAAAGTAATATTAAAATTTTTGATTGTTCTGAAATCTTTTTAAAAAGTTTTGCTATATCTGCTTCTAGCTCTCTATCCTTTTCATCAAGTTTTAATAATTTTTCGTTTAATGATTTGTCATTAAGTTTTAGCAACTTCAATTCATTCATCAGTGGAACCAAAACATCGTTTATATATTTTTCTTTTAAGTCATTGATTTGTGTATCAACATATTGTTTATTTGTCAACTCTGTATTTTGTTGCGGAAGAATAGAAAGATGTAATGGACCAGATAAAACGTCTCCAGTTTTCATGATATAATTTTCTATCTCTATTTCTAATTCACGATTATTCGGGATATATGCACCTCCACCAACATTTGGTAACATCATTTTTTAACAATAAAAAAATAAAATTTTTTCTAATAAAAATAAAAAAATAAAATTTTTTCTAATAAAAATAAAAAAATAAAATTTTTTCTAATAAAAATAAAAAAATGGATAAAGCAAATTTAAAAAAATTATATTCGCCAGCATCATCCTGTTCTTCTTATTCGACGAGATCAACGGGATTTGAAAATAAATGTTTTGATAATAATAATAATAATAATCCATGTATAGATGTTAATATTTTATTTCAATTACAAGCCGAAATATTTAGAGAACAGACTAAAGGTTTACCTTCTATAGAAACTAATTATTGTTTATTTCCGGGGGATCCATTTATTAAATTTATGGATATTGTTAGTAAATATAATGATGTAGCTTATGTGGAATTAAATAAAGAAAATATGGTTATAATAGGTCATAATAATGTTTATGGATTTATTAGAGCAGTGTTACCAATTAGTAACACTGATTGGATAGAAACTAAAATTATTAATTATATCAATATTAAAGAATTAGTTAAAAAATTAAAATCTTTTTCGAAAGAAAAAATTAGATTATTTGTTGACGATCAAAATCAATATAACATTCATATAGAGAGTAAAAAACATAATGAAGAATTATTATGTCAAGTTTATTATAGAGACACAATTTATGAACAAGAAACATTAGAAATGCCGCAAAGATATGATGATGATACGTATATAGGATTATATTCAAACTTAAATATTAATTTGTTAAAATCTTACATAAATGGCTTAGCTCAACAAGAAAAAATTTATATGTGGACTACACCTTACACTATTAACAATGTCCATAATCATAATCATAATAAACGAACCGAAGGTTCTAGGGCTTTGCCCGATCTTAAAGAATCTTATGATAATAATGATGATTCTGTAACATCTGAAAAAGGTGTAAATGGTAAAAAAGATTATAAAAATATTAGTAATTATAAAAATTTATCTAAATTTCATTTTCTTACAATTGAAAATAATAATGATGGTATAGTTGAAGATACTGTTAGACAACTATGCGTCGGGTCTACAAAATTTAAATTAGGATTTACATCTAATCAATTTAAAATTTTATCATCTTTAATAAAAACTAAAAGTGATTCAGATTATGGTGGTGTTATTAAATTTTCCAAAAGAGATCAAAAACCAATATTTTTCTCTATTATATTATTATCAGATAAAAAATGTAATTTAGAGTTAGATATTCCAATAAGAGAATGGTATCCTATCATGGAAGGGCATCCTATACCAAAAAGTGTAATTTATGATGATGAAGAAACAATTTATGATGATGATGAAGAATCAATTGATGATGATGATGAAGAATCAATAGTTAGTGAAAAAAAATTTAAATTATCTTTTGATAAAGCATTATATGATGAAACTTAATATGATAAAACTTAATATGATAAAACTTAATGTGATAAAGAAAAAAATAACTAAAGAACGTGAAATATATAATAAGATAAAATAACACTCAAGTCCTTGATATTAGAATGTTTATATCTAAAATTAAAACACAAATTTTTTCTTAAATTTTCTCTAAAAAAATAAAAAAATGGAAAATACCAAGTTTTATTGTGTCTTATGTAAAAAAAAAGCTGCAAACAAAAAGAAGTTATCAATCTCATTTAAATAGTAAATTGCATTTACAAAATGTAGAACGAGTTGATGAAGGAAATATATTAAAATTAAATAGTTATAAAAACTATCTAGAAACATTGCCTACTGACATAAAAGTTAAAAAAATGTTTGATGATTATTCACATTCGGAATATAAAAAAGTTTTTAATAGTGAAGATGAGACCATACAAACCGAAGGTTCTAGGGCTTCGCCCGTACCAGATGGAAGATATTTATTTAATGATACTGATGAATTTGATGAAGCTGAACGAAACGATGAAGCCTTAGCAAATATAAAATATTTATTTAATCAGTCTGTTCGCACCGAAGGTTCCAGGGCTTCGCCCGTTGAATATAATGAAACCGATAAAACTTTTTCTGATATTCTAACCAACTTTTATAATATATTTAAGAAATCTTTCAAATGTTATATGAATGTAGAAGTACTTTATACAAAAAATGGACCTGATGGAATTCCTGAAGAAATAATACAAGGACATTTTACAAATTCACAAGAAATTCATAATGTAAATGATATACAACCCATATTTGAATCGATGATACTTAAATTAGAAAATTGTATAATTGAAGCCCACTTACTTGAATCTGGTTGGAGATTTGTTAAAATACTATCTAAGAAAATAGTAATTGATAAATATAAAAATAATACTGGTGGTAGTTATGTTCCTTTACCTTTCAGTTCACCACAAATAATCAACATAAAAAATGAAGATGATTTTTGTTTTCTGTGGAGTATTATAGCACATTTACATCCTGCAGAATATCATAAAGAAAGACTAAGTCATTATAATAAAGAAGAATACATAAATGAATTTGATCTTTCTGATGGCTTACATGAATTTCCATATGATTATAATAGGTTAAAAAAATTTCATAAAAAGAATAAAAATTTAATAGAAGTAAATGTTTTTGAATTAAATGTGAATTATGTTTCTATTGGTAAAATTACTCCACTTTACTCAGATTCAAAAAAATTTTATTTGAATAATAAAAATTTATGTCAATCAGAAATAGTATATAATGATAGGGGAAATTACATGCATCATAATATTTTTTACCAAGGAAATATAATATGTACTGAAAAATTTGAACTTGTTAAAACACTATCACCAATAATGATTAGTCATAATAATTATAAAGGACGTAATTATAATTATGATTATGATTCCGATTATTCATCTTTATCTTTAGAATATCAACAAAAATTACAAAATTTAAATGAAAGTTTACAAAAATGTAAAACAGATTATCAACAACAAACAAAAATATTAGTACAAGAATATGACCATAAATATGAAAATAAGATAGAAACGATTCAAAAATTAAATGAAGACAATAAAGAATTAAATAATGAAGAAAATGAAACCAATCAAAAAATAAATGAATCTTTAAAAAAATGTCTACAACAATATAAAGAACAATATGATAAAGAATATAGTTATCAGTTACAAATATTAAATCAAAATTATTATCAAAATACATTTAATATTACAAAAGAAATTAATGAAACACATGAAATATATAAAGATGAATTTGAAAAACTAGAACAGTCAAAACAACCAGCACAAGCGAATATATTATATTATCAGGGTCATTTTATATTGTGTAAAGATGTTTCTATATTTACAAAAACTTCAGATAATAAAAATTTTCCTTGTCTTTAATGTATGACAAGTTTTAGAACTTTAGAAGAAATGAATAGACATTTGGAGAATTGTCAACAAAACGAAGCAGTTCAAAATACTTTTCCTAAAGATGATTATTTAGAATATAATAAATGGTATTTTAAAAATAAAGTACCCTTTACTATTTATTGTGATTTTGAAGCATATAATGTTAATATGACACAAAATCGAACGGAAAGTTCCAGGGCTTCACCCGATTCTGAAAATTATAATTCTGAAAATGGTACGGGCCAAGCCCTAGAACCTTCGGTTTGTAATTATGAAAAAAGTGCATCTGAACAAAGTAAAGAAAAATATTTATTTGAACAAAAACCATTATGTTGGGGAATGTACATTCATTCAAATTATCCTGAATTATTTAAATCAGAATATTTTCAATACTATGGTGAAGATAGTTCAGAAATGTTTACAAAGAAAGTAGAAGAATTACAAAATTATTTTTCACAATTGCTTGAAACAAATATACCGATGATGCCATTAACAGAAAAAGAAAAATTAAATTTTATTAATGAAACAAAATGTTATTACTGTTGAAGAGAATTTACAAAAAATTATAAAAATGGCAAAGGTAGATATCTTGATAAGGTAAAAGATCATGATCATCTAAATGGATTATATAGAGGTGCAGCACATAATTCTTGTAATCTTAATGCTAATAAATTTAAATATAACTTTGTTCCTTTATATTTCTATAATGGTTCTAAATATGATTTCCATCTAGTAATGAAAGATTTATTTTCATCTGAAAAATTACAACAACAACAAATAAATGTACTATGTAAAACAGAGGAAGAATATTTTTCAATGCAATTAGGTTGTATTAGAATTTTAGATGCATTTAGATTTTTTACTCCTTATTCATTAGATGTTATGGGAAAAACTTTGAAATCTGAACAATGTAAAATATTAAATAAATATAATTTAAAACCTTTAAAAGGAATATTTCCGTATGAGTATATAGCCTGCGGCTCACAGTCGAAGACTGATATAACTGGAGATAAAACCTGTGGTTCACAGTCGAAGACTGATTTTAATTCTGTGAATAAAATTATGGAAGAAAAACAACTTCCTCCAATAAATAAATTTAAATCAACATTAAAACAATCAAAATTATCTGACGAAGACTATGCAGAAGCTGAAAAGAATTGGAGAGAGTTAAATTGTAAAACAATGTATGATTATACAATGAAATATCTACAGATAGATGTATTAATACTAGCTGATCTTTTTGAAAACTTTCGTGATATGTGTTTAGAATATTACGGAATAGATCCATGTTATTGTTATTCTACACCAGGTTTAACATGGTTAGCAGGATTAAAACATACAAATGTTAAACTTAAACATTATAAAGAAAATACATATGATAAATTATTATTTTTTGAATCTGGAATTAGAGGTGGAGTTTCATCAGTTTTAGGTAATAGATATGTTAAATGTTATAATAAGAAAGTAAATCCACAAGAATATGGAATAATGAAACCTTTATCTCCAGAAGAAAAAGAAAAAATATTAGAAATTTTTCGAACCAAACGAGAAGGAGTAGAACGTGAAAATGCAATTGATGAATTCATGAGAGAAAACTATTTGTTATATTATGATTTTAATAGCTTATATTCTTCTTGCATGATACAAGAATTACCAACAGGTGAAATGTCATGGTGTAATATTCTAGATTATCAAAAAGCATATGATGGAAATTATAATCATGGTTATATATATGAAGTTGATTTAGTATACCCTGATGAAATAAAAGATAAAACAAAATATTTTCCTTTCTGTCCCGAAAACAAAATTCCTAATATAGAAGATTTTTCAGATTATCAAAAATCTTTAATTCCTAAAAAATACAGACCAACAAAAAAACTTATGTTAACACAAAGCAATAAAGGAAAGTATGTTGTTGAAGGAAGAATGCTAGATTGGTATTTAGATCATGGAATGATTCTCACCAAAATACATCGAAAACTATTTTATCAAAAATCTAGGTGGTTAAAAAATTATATAGAGTTCAATATTGAAAAACGCAAAATAGCTAAAAGAAATAAAGATGATTTTGGAAACGTGTTCTTCAAATTAATGAATAATGAATTTTATGGTAAGACTTTAGAAAATGTGCGTAATAGACAAAATATTAAAATAGTTTATGATAAAGATAGGTTTCAAAATTTAACAAGGAAACCTACATATAAAAGAACTACTAGATTTAGTGATGAACTATGTGCTGTACATTTACGTCGAATCAGCGTAAAACATGATAAGTTTAATTTCATTGGTTTCACTATATTAGAATTAGCTAAACTATTTATGTATAGATTTATATATGATTATTTAGCACCTGCTTATGGCAAAAACTATAAATTACACTTTACAGATACCGATTCTGTTTTCTTAGAATTAACAATACCGTATAATTCTACACTTGATGAAGAAATTAATAAAATAAAAGATATCATTCATCCTTCTGATTTATGTAAAGTAAAAGATGAATTAGAAGGAAATGAAGATTTCATAACAGAAGCTATATTTTTAAAATCTAAATGTTACTGCTATGATACAACTAATAATATTAAAACACATAAAACATTAAAAGGAATTTCAAAGGCATCAGTGGCTAATCAAATAACATTTCAAGATTATAAAAATGCATTATTTGATAATGAAATAAAAACAGCATGTAATTATAGACTTAATTCAAAAAAACATAACATGTATTTAAAAGAAGAACATAAATTAGCATTAGATCCATTTGATGATAAAAGAAAAATTTTACCTGATGGAATAACTACTGAACCTTTTTAATTTTTTAATTTCTAAGATAGACAAATTTGATATATACATAAAATAAAAAAATATTATAACACTATATTTGTATATTTTTATCACTCCGCGAAAATATTTTCTATCGACTTTCAGTCGGGGCGAAGCCCCTCGAGGCGAAGCCTAGTCAGAGAACAATTGTTCGATAACTCTTTCATGAATTTTTTTATCAATATTAATTGTAATGAAGCCATAATCTTTTGACCAAGCATTGTTACACGATTGTTTAAATTCATCTTTATTTCTTACACATAAATCTCTTAACAAATCACTTAAGTTTCTTGCATTTATTTCAAATAGTATAAATATATTTGCATTCTTTCTAATAACACTTCCGTCTAATGAATACATACTTTGTGTTAAATAAAATACACTACAGATATTATGTCTACCTCTTGTGAAATAATTTCTCTGAACTGACTGATTTCTATCATTAACACAATCATCAAAAATTACACAATGTTTCATTGTTTTATCTAGTTTACTAGGATCTTGCATATTACCACTATCATCTATTAATTGTATCTTTATATGGTTATTTTTATTAGATTCTACTAACTGATTATTTTTTGCTGCTTCTTCACACCACGAACTTATTTCTTCTTCATCTTCAGAATTTTCATATTCTTTGAATAATGAAGCAATTGCTGTTTTTTTAAGATTATTTTCAAATCCATATTTTAAGAATTGATAGACGGGTTGTTCTGCCGTTGTTGTATAAATTATAAGATTGTTATAATCCAAAAAATTTTGAGTCGTTAAAATTTTAAATAATAGATATGTTTTTCCACATCCTGATCTTCCACAAATAACTGACAAAACTTTATTAGATAAATTTGGATGATGATTAAATTTAAGTTTTTTTTTATTTAATGGAGGTAGTTCACTCATTTTTTAATAAAAAAATTTATTTTTATTTTTTTTTATTTTTTGTTTCTAAAGAAGAAGAAAATTAAACTTCTCTAGCTTCGCGTGGGAGTTTATACCTCCCGAACCAAAAGATCTATCATAATCTCTTCACCTCCAAAATTTATTTCTTGTCCTTTTTCATCAGTGATTCTAATGCCAATGTTGTTAATAGTTTTTCTTGTAATAGGAAAATATATTAATGTTTGTGGAATTACATTTAATCTATAACCAATGGGTACAGTAAAAGCTGGAAAACTGAATATTAAATTTGATAATTTACCATTATATATCCTCCTTCAATATTGTCACAATGTACAACAATTGAATTTATTTCAGTTATTTTTGGAATCTTCTCACCTAAATGATAACCTTGACTATAGGTTTGTTTATTAAATCCTAATAGCTTTGACAATGATCTATCATGATTAAAATCAACTTGATGATTGTCGTCTAAAGTAAGAGAAAATTTATTAACTGCCGGTTCAACTGCAAAATGTAATTGTTTCTTATCTTTAAATGGTATACCTAAATGTCTCTTAATTTCATTTGATATTGTTTCAACTTCGTAAGAACCAGGAAGAAAAGTTAGTATTTTCCATGTTTTGCCTTTATCAGTAGAATATCTAAATTGATCATTCACATCTTTGATAACGTTTTGAATAGTGTTAAATGTAGAGAAACTAGTCAATGCAATTTGATAATTTTTATTTTGTTCCAAATGTAGAATGGGTTCTAAATTACAAGTGTGTGATGAAGTAGTTGTTATAATTTTTAACGTCGTACTAAATTTTGATGAACCCAAAATCTCTGTCAAATTTTCTAAATGATTATTAATTTTGTCTAAATCTGCTGAACACATTTTTAAACTAAAAAAATTAAATAAATATTTTTTTATGAAATATTTTTTTATATAAAAAATTAAAAACAACAACATATTTCAGCTACGGGCGAAGCCCTGGAGGACATCAGAGATGTCCGGTTATACTTTTATAATCCTCTTCATTTAGAATCTTCTTTTCTAACAGTCTTTTCAATATAGCATGAATTTCATTGAAACTAGAATTATGTCCTTCTTTTATTGCAGATATTAAAATATTTAATCTATTTAGTAATTCTTGTGGATCATCTGGTAAAAATACAGTTGTTTCAGTTTTCTGTTTTTCAGATAAACCTTTCCCTACTTTAACTCCCGTTGATAATAAATTTTCTAATTGTTTATAACGTCTAAGAGATTTTACTGCACCAACTCTGTCTAACATAGCTTTATATTTTATGAGATCTTCTACAGCATAATTATTTAAATCTGCTCCTCTTAAAAGATTAACAAAATTTCTATCTAAATTAAAAGGAGATTTATCTGGTGAAAAAATTATACCTCGAAAAGGTTGTGGAAATATTTCTTTTTGTCCGAGATAAAATCTAGGTATTGTTTTTCCATCTATAAGTGAAATAGAATGTTCAAATTGCATAGATTTTGGTAATTTCTTATTAATGTTTGATTCTAGTAATCCATAGTCATCTAATATAGTTTTGTGCTCTGGATCTGTTATATCAATTTGTTTATCATTATTTGTACTTTCTTTTTCAAGAGTTTTAAATGGTTTCATAGTTTTCTCAAAATCAGTTTTTACTTGCTCGGTTTGCTGCATTTTTTCAAACATATCAGATTGAATACCAGCTTTTATCATTCTATGCTGAAGATGATTTTCTTTCATAATATTTCTTTGTTTTATTAACTCTTCTAATTGTTTTATTCTTTTAAAATTATCAGCTCTAATTTTATCCATTTTTAAAATATAATATTTGAATTTTGTGGTAACATTGGAATACAGCAAAAACATTTTACTGAACAAATTATTTTTTTATTGCTTTGTTGTCTGACATCTTTTCGTTTAAAGTTTTCTCGTTTTAAGTTTTCTCGTTTTAAGTTTTGTTTAATAAAGTTTTGTTTAATAAAGTTTTGCTTAAATTTTCGCTTAAAGTTTTTAGCTCTTCTAAAAAAATTTGTCATTTTCTTCATTAGAAATTTTAGCATCACTAGAAATTTTACCATCCTGTCTATTCTTATCATCAACTTTTTCGGACTGTAATTGAAAGGTTTGATTTACTTCATTAGCTATTTGATCAAATTTTTCAATCTCATCTAACGTAATAACATTATCATCACATACTCTTTGAAAGTAGTAATGTAGTTTATCATAGACTTCTTTAATATGTAAATGCTTAGTTTTTAATGATTTTCGTTTCTTAGTTATTAAAGATTTATCTAACATTGTAACAAGTGAAGTTGCAAAAACACCCGTACCTGTTAAAGCTGTAGCAACTACTGGAATTACTAAAACACCTGAAGATATAACAATTGTTAAAGCACCTAAACTTATTGTTAAGAATATGCCAATTCCTTGTGTTACATTCTTAACTTTACTCCATCTCTTTCTTAATTTTTTATAATGCTCTAATCTTAATAATAATTGAGATTCCTTATCTTTCATATACCTAACTCTATCTTTGTGTTTTTCTTTATTCATTTTTTCAATGTTAATCTTTTCAATGTCCATTAAAGTAGAACTACGTTCAAATGATAACGAAGGATATATTCTTGAGGTTCCTTCCATTTCTGAAGTTCCTTCCACTTTTGTTTCATCCACTTTTGTTTCTTCCATTTTTAAAGAAATATTTTTAGTCACATGATATATTTTAAAAACCTGAAAGATGGATAAAATTCATGAATTTGAAATTCTCAAATTTGAGATTCTTAACTTTTATGATTTTCGGTATCCTAGAACGGTCATGATTTTGGGGGTGAAAATTGTAATTCTCAAATTTGAGATTCTTAACTTTTATGATTTTCGGTGTCCTGGAACGGTCATGATTTTGGCGGGGGTGAAAATTGTAATTCTCAAATTTTGAGATTCTTAACTTTTCTGATTTTTTCGGTGTCCTGGAACGGTCATGATTTAAGCGGTGAAAATTGTAATTCTCAAATTTGAGATTTTGAAAAATTTGAAAATTGGGTATTTTTAAAAACGCCCAAATTTGTGAATTTAGGTCTTCATAACCTGAAAAAGGGTTCAAATTCATGAATTTATGTCGTTTTTAAAAAGTACCATTTTTTCAAAAATGGTACTTTTTGAATGGACTAAATTCATGTATTTAGGTCTTAAAAACCTGAAAAAGGGTTCAAATTCGTGAATTTATGTCGTTTTTAAAGATACTATTTTTTTTGAATTTTATGGTGGCCTGGAACAGTCTTTTGCCCATTACTGTAATTTTGAAATTAAGCATATTATCAATCCGAAATAAAAACGCATGAACGCAAAAATAGCTTTGTTTGAGATATATAAGTCAACATGATTTCACGAAAGTTTGAATGAATTGATGTTAATGAACTTGGTTCATAATGTAGAGCTAACTAAAAGTCATATTAATGTTGCTAGACAAGTAGCAACGACGTCAATCTCGTGGAGCGTTAAATTCACAATAAATCTAATCCAATTAAATATCAAACTATCTAAAAGAAATATTCACGACTGGTATCACTGAAAAAAGGTATTTGACAGTAGTATGTAATACATATATTTTTCTGCTATGTGACTTAAAGCTGCTCATACGAAACACATACCAGAGGCATACGAAAAAGGATGAATTTGCATCGGGTCTCGTATATAAAACATACCAACAACTCGTATTTCATTGTAAAACAGCCAATCACATATAGAATGTTTCGTATCGATGCATACCAATCACATACGAAAGTAAGTGAGATTTCGTATGAAAAACATACCAGATCTCTGTAAACATACGAGGATCTCGTATCAGATGCTAGTTTCAAATTGTATGTAATTTCGGTATATGTTTGTATGTATTTTCGTATCCAGCGATTTACAGTGTACTTGTACTCGCAGAAATCCGACACTGTAATAGTAGAGAAGTAGAATGGACAGGGACATTGAAACAAAATATCGTCGTGGACAAAGAAACTGACAACAATAAACCTCTAGAATGGAAATTAAGCTTCATGCAATGCACAATAACCGCACGGCACATAAATCGCACGCATTTTCACTTAGATGCACCTGCCAACGTCTGCATCATTGGGTTAGAATTAGTCACATGAGTAAATCGAAGCTTTTAATTGGTTCTTCATGCCCCAACTTAGTTCCCTCGGATGTGCCGCGACCTTGAGTCAATTTCCATTCTAGCGAACTTCAGATAAACAGTTTATTTCTATGGTCGTGGACATGCGTTGTCATGACAGAGGTACATAAACGATGACGGTTTCCAGTGGATAGTAATTGGAGGTTACCGGTACCCTGTAGGTGTACCTTGTAAACATTTACGGACATTCTCATTTCTCTTCATAAGAAAGCAATTTGATGAAATAACTGGGAATGGAATAAATCGCCTCATTGCATAATTGCATAATACAGCAATTTGATTCTTCCAAACATCTAGCAATCGGCGCATAAACGAGCATAACAGCTACTGTTCATTGCTACTGAGTACGTAGGTTTGTCAGCCGATATTTCACCTGTCATTTCCTGTGAAAGTCGCTTATATATCTCCAATTCCAAATTAGACGGCCTTAAATTACGTAAGTAAGACCGTCTAATTTACTATGTAATAACATTGAGAGCATTCCACTGTCCATCTTCGCATTCCCAGTGAAAACGGTATTGAGTTGATTCCTATTATTCACAATTTGGACTCGTAGATATTTCAGGCTTGACATGCTTTAATGTTCTGAGCTGTATGTTATATACATGTACATAAACAAGACTCACGAAAGTGACTCCAGCCACTTTTGAAAAAAAAGAAGAAAAATAATTTTCTTTGATTTTCCTTGATATTGTCTGTGTGAAATATAGACATCTTCACGGACCCAGTGCAAAAAACCGCATCTTTAAATCATCAACAGTTTCCTTTCTAGAGGCCTTCTTAGTGGTATCGTGAAGTTTTCACAAAATCATGACTTTTTTGGTCGAAAATGTTATGTTCTCACTTTTTCATCAAAATATGTTCATGTTTGGTATCCTCAGAATCCTTGCGTCGTAAGGAATTCGAAAATGTAAGTTATGTTCATAAAAGTTCAATAGTTCTTTTTCAAACTTCTTCAATATTTTTCTCATTTCAACAAAAGTACACAGACAATGAAAGTAAACAATCGGCAGCTGCTAAGAGAGAACAAAGACATGTCTGCGCCAATTGTCTTGTTTTGAACCTTCGCTCACCTTACATAGTGTTTGTTTACTTTTGAGAAAATGAGAAAACCTATTGAAGAAGTTTGAAAAAGAACTATTGAACTAATATGAACATAGCTTGCATTTTCGAATTCCTTACGACGCAAGGATTCTGAAGATACCAAACATGAACATTTTTGATGAAAAAGTGAGAACATAAAATTTTCGACCAAAAAGGTCATGATTTTTGATAACTTCACGATACCATTAATTTTTCATAAGTTCACCGATTTTGATGACCAGAATGTCAAAAAGAGATCATAGAAAATGCTCGTTCTCTCCGTGCCTGATTCACTATCATACTTGCATGTTTTCTTTTTGAAAAATTGCCATTTGCAAATTGTGATTTTTATATTTTGAGCACTGCTCAGCAAATACAATAACGGATGCAAGTCTGGCATAGCTCATTTCAAAGCTGGGGATGCAAGCTCTCGAATGATGGATGTATGGCAGGTTGTTGTGAGACACGGTTGGAAGACTTGAGAATCGATTGAATCTCAGTGAAATTTAGGTGATCCGTTTTTTATGATCAACTTTGTAGATTGACCCTTCTGTCCAATTTTCGCAATTTATTTCATCCCCTCTCTGTTCAATGCATGCTCTATTGCCCTTTATCATTAACAACCGTCATTGTTTTCCGTTTTGGAGTTATAGTACAGTCACTTAGTCACAATTATATCAATATTGGGTTGACATAGGCCTGAATTCGATTCAGAGACAGACTGATGGAGCACTTAATCTAAATCCGCATCGAACACTCTGTTCGTGTATCAAAATCTGAGATGGCTTCAAAAATTGTAGCTTTTATAAAATGTGACAAAATGAGTTTAGAGTCGCATTATAGCAACCTTTGGAGCTTCCTTATCATCTGCATTAGTTACGATGCCGGCTATACGATTTCAGTTGCTACAAGCCAACAACATGTAAAGGAAACGACGATAACTGATAACGTAAATGACGCTTTAGATGCGCAGTAATGTATTTGAAATCAAGTCAACCAGCACCTCAAAGCTACTATGATTATAGCTATTTAACTAATTATAATTAGTTATCCCAATGTAGGCTTGCGATCAAGTAGCCATAATTTACTAAATATTTATTAAATAAAACTATTTTTGCCCGCTATTATAATCGATTGATCACAGGCTTCCACTGTAGGACCTAGAAAACAAAATCTACAATTTCTAATTGGCATGCTCTTTTCTTTTCTTAAAAGAATCTTAGCACCATAAATAATATTTATCTTGCTAAAACTAAATTATATGTTTTCGAGCTGTGATGAAGCTGATGTAACATTCACCGTTTGTGGTTTCTAATATTTTCCTGCGAACACTTCGGTAGTGAACTTGACTGCTGCGAAGTCCCCGATACCCAAGTCCAGCCTGATTTCCCCTACAGTGTCCATTGGTCGATCATTGATGATCATATTCTCCACCTTGGATTTCAAAGTCTTCTGCATTCAGTTGGTCGCATTCATTCTCTGCGGGTGCTGATGGTGACGATGAATGTTGAATAACAGGCCTCCCGTGTTCCTCATGGAAATTCCAGCAGGACAGGATGGTTGGAATATATTGTCTTTCCAGCAGCATACGTCGAAACATGAAACGTTCCTTACCATCAGGCCTCCATCAGATGGCACAACAGCATGTATTTTCATGGTGTTGCGAATCTTGACTTTCGTGCTAAGAGTATTGTCCTCGGCTAGCAAACTTTTCAAAGAAATCCCTAACGCTGATGCCATTATCAAGAACTCCATTCCTCTGCGTTTACCCAGTGGTCCTCTCTCCGTTCCGTTCTGTCGGACTTCAGCACGCCGCAGTTCGTTTATCCCAAAGATGAACATTATGTCCTCATCTGTATTTTGTTATTGACTGCGATGTTTTATATTCCCAACTAACTTGCACTTCAATTTGCATACCATTCCCATTATCATTAAAAGTTAGACGTTTTCTCTCTCTCTCTCCTGCTGTCCTCTCTCTCTCTTGTCGTCAGACGAAGCGGTCGGATTTTAACTGGTGCTCCGTGTTGGATATCTACTTAGAGAAACTTTTTGGTGTTGTTTTCTTTCTGGTTGACGGTTTTTCTTCGTTTAAAGTGCTAGTTTGTGTTTTGGAAGACTGCCAATTTGATTTTGAAGGTGATTGTTCCTGAATTGTCCGCGTTCTCGTGTTTCGGATCCTTTTCCATCTACATTCGTTTTATCATTGTGGTACACTGTAAACCAGCACCTCCTAAAGCGAGCTGAATCACCTCCTAAAGCAAGACACTATTCGTAACTAATAAAAAAATCCTAAAGCATGCGCCTTTTAGAAGGCTAGCCTCTCACCTCCTAAAACATTTTTTCAATGCCATATTCTACTTTTCCCTTATGGCAATGCATACTACTATCTTTATTCAGCAATAGACGGGTTACGCATTGAGATTTATTGCAGACAAAGCTCTCATTATATTCATTCAATATTTATTTCTTCCTTTACAAACAACCCTCTAAAGAAATATGAAACCTTTTACCTCTGTAGTACTGCAATGCAAGAGAACATGACGTCAGTGTTGTGCAATTCGAATACAAAAAACAAACTTTACTGAAATTCACTTGAAATTTATAAAATTGACACCCAGTACCAAAACGAATACAATCACAGGTCTATTTATGTAACAGATACAACGAAATCTCATGTATACATGTACAATGAAAATTTTGGCCTGACCACGCAATTTTCGGTGAAAAAAATACAAATGCTACATAATATAGTGTCGGAACAGTAAAAGATGTCAGAAACATGCAGGATATTTATTACAGAATTATGTGGATAAAAGCATGTGTGAAATCGTAGATCAACAGTTGCAATAGAGATAAAGTAACAAATAGATTCTCTCAAGATGCGAATATCGAATAACAATCAAGTGCTAGATATGCAAATCAATCTCTATTATTTTTCAAGTAAATTACGATCTAAACTAACAGATATTGCAGCTCTAAAACATCATAGAAATCATCAAAGAATTATTATAGAAAGATGGAAACTAAAGAATTCAAAGTATAAAATTCACTGAGTTGTGCACTGATCTTGGTGAAGATGTGACGCACACGAAGAAATCCTTCCAGCAGTTTTTACGGTGGCCAAATACTGTCGATTGCGTTGGAGATTATATGTTAGAAACAAGACTGCATGTACCGTGATGGCATAGATGCTGCATCCGTCAAAGCACATCTATAATATTTGGACACCATATATTAGTATTCACTGATATTCCAGTCGAAATGATTGCTGAAAAGAAAAAGGAATTTTAGTTAGGAACTATGGAGTGAAAGGAAAAAAATAGTTAACTTTAGGATACAAGGACGTCAGATCTACATGTTACATGCAGCAGGCTGAGCAAATTATGATTTCTTCAAAAATCCGAAGCTTTTGATTTGACAGATAATTGAAAAAAATAGAATTTCTTATAATCATGCATACATAGAGCATGTCGTATTTTTAATTATTTTTATTGCGCTATCTATTTTGATATACGCCCAGATAATATAATTTATCAATGCTGAATTGAATACATACTACACATGTACTTTGATAAATTGATTGAAACCTCTTGTTGCAGAAAATTGTCTCCTTTCTTAGTTATTCGATGTTCTACAGATTATGGAAATTCACGAGCTTCATATCTCCAAAAAATAGCACATATTATGCTAATAATCCATATTCACAAGTACTAACTTTCGTTTGAAAGTTCTAATGCAATACTGCATATGTTTCTTATTGACTCTCCACTTCAGACAGCATGCACTGTCCTGCAAACTTCTATGTGTCGACAACAAGTAGCCGTACTTATTATTCAGATGAAAACAATATGAGCGTCACAGGTCTCTACCAAACATGCATGAGCTAAGTTGACTTCAAAAATAATAACTGGCACGGCCTATATGGCCCAAGATCGTCGTTAGAAATTTTATAAAAATTAAAAAATGGAAAGATCATGAGATGATTTTATGAAAAAGAATAAAAAAGTTCCATTCAATAGGCGGACATTTTCTTGCTATCAGAATTACCTCATCATGCATTTTTACAGAATAGAAACATTCTATATTAATTAATCAATCTTCTCTTTTTGTGTTGATGACTGTTTAGTCTTTCCTATTTGTGCTGGAGTCTACTTTTGCCTTGATATCATGCTACGTTGAGAACTTAATAATAATGACTAATATGAATAGAGTATGAAAGATACTTTCATTGCTAAAATGGATCTACTTTTAAAAGTAGCCAACACGATGGACTGAATATTTATAGAAGTCGAACATTTAACGCCGCACATTAAAAATACGTTTGCATCCAATAGTGTCTGGACATTGTAGAAAAACCGCGGATATTTGAATAGTGACAAGAAGGATATTTATTGGCAGAAGATTTTATACAGAAGTATAGAAGTTTTAATTTGTCAGTAGTCTGTTGGCCCATAGTTCAACATCCGGAATTTCATATATTTTGATGAATATCTATTAAGCGAGTTCACAACTATATGGCAGCAGAATTTTAATAGATTAGATAAAAACGTTTAAAAGATTGAATGTGAAATTTTAAGCATATGTTTACAAAGATGTTTCTTCTTAAATTTATGAATCAGGAAAGACTGAAGACAATTCTTCTACTACATAATGGAAACGAATGTCCTTCAGTGCCGTCTATTGCATTTTTTTCGATGTCTATACTATTATCTGACTATAGATCATCATGACAGTTGGTGATAAATGGTTACATTAGCAGGCTACATTCAATTAATGTGTGCTTCCAATAAACTAAATACAGAATTGATTGTTGTATTTCTATTAAAATTCATTGAATTTTCGAATATTCTAAATATAATTGACAACACATAAATGATATATGTGTACATCAAAGCATTTCGAACTTTGTATTGAATCCTAAACTTGATATGCCAATTCAATTAGCCCTTCACATGCGTGCATCTACTATTTTTCTACCTTCGTTCGGAAACCTTATTGGACGCGCCACTTGTAACAGATGAGTACTTTGAGCAGTTTCTATGAGTGCGCATTTGCTTCTCAGATGCTTCACCGAGCACAGATAACGCGAATGAATGCATGAAATTGAAAAATACAATGTATGCCTACCTCGAAAATTTACAGCTTTTTGAAATTTATAATTTCCATTATCCGCAAAAAGTAATTAAGTCCCGTTATGAAAAGTGGCATTTTAACTACAGAAGTCGCAGACTCGATTTACATTAGTGCTATACAGCATGCATGCATTACAACTCTTTCGAATAGGCTATCAGAGCAACAGGAAACTCACCTCATTTTTCAGAGCTGCCGTTAGTTGATGAACCAGATTGATCAGTATATCTGTCACGATTGACTATCACGAGAAAATGTGGAATGCAGATTTTTGGCCATTTGGCTTCAAGTCTTATTGTATTTCTTTTCCATTTATCCAGTATTTCGATCGACGTTGATGGGAAAGATGTATTCTCCTGACATGACATCATGATACCCATATATTTGCAATTTACAACTGCACAACTTCAACAGATAATTTCACTAAACAATTTAATTGCAATATCACTGACGGAAAGTCAACTTGCCACTCGAAGTCAAAGCCAGCTACATAGCCTCGGAGAGATGAAGCGGAGAATGATTCACGTACATACAGCAACGTGAACTTATGATGTCCTCAATAGCAGCTATTGTTATGCGACAGCGTTCCTCCTGTCTGGCAAGTAGTGACTCACGCCCTCCTCTATGCAGAAGCTTACGTCTAAGGGTTATTGTTCTCTTCAGTATGCTAGCCTACTAATTCAACTTAGCCTTCTGAAATTTTAGTGTGTGGCGCTTTAGGATGCAGATTTCTTCCGCTTTAGGAGGTGCCAGATTACAGTGTATTATTGGATTTCTATTCCTTTATCATTCTTGTCATTTTTTGGCCAAGTTTAGAGTGTTTTCTGGGATATCTTCATAAATTGCATTTTTCAAAATACCAAGGCTTTCCTCAAGAATATACGCAGGGAACCAACACTGTGATATACATAGAAGTAGATAATAGTACACTAGAATGGAAGTTTGATATCTTGTCTATGTACAATGATGGCACATGGAAAAATCTATGGTTTGTAGATGAGATTCGATCTAAAACATTATATCATAGTCAAACTACATGTATTTGCCGAGTTGGTTGTCAAAACTGTTGACAGCAAATCACAGGATCTTCATGAAGAGAATTTTAGTGAGATGGTGGCATTGTATCATGTGAAATAGCCTACTATTACATGGATTAATATACTGTGTCTATTTGTGCCAGTCATTGACAACTATGTTCCAATTTTTCAATACTGGAATGAGAATTAAAATTTGGTTCACAGAGTCATATTGAAAGTGGTCGCTTGATTGGTTGGAAGAACATCTCAAGAATTCACAGATAAAATTTCTAATTATTGGATAATTTTTCCGTCAAGCGGTTAAGAAACCTAGTGTTTTTCTGGAATAAACACACTGAAAGCTTCCTTACCTACAATCATTTCTCAGATAAATAGAATGTCACTGAACTCTTCAATTAATCATTGAATGACTTATGTGATATAATTTGATGATATTTTGGCAGCTGGTATTCAAATGAATGCAGAGATTTTGAAAATTGTTCAAATATAGCAGGGCCCTTTAAAGTAAAATAAATGCTTTAACATTTCTTAGCCTCCGATTTCAAGCTGGAGTAATGTATGTTCTGCAAATCGACATTACAAGTTGCATATGTGTCTGATTATACTCTGGATGGATTATAGAAGCGATATTTCAAAATGATGAACGTATAGAACGTTTTAGAGGATTTCCCTCTTTGTCATCCTGTCGCCGCAGTATTTTGCAAATTCATTATTGCTTTTGTGCACATTATCTTAGGACAATGGGCAACAATCCAGCTCACAAATTGGCCTGATAAATATAAATGCCTATCAGAAAACTTCGAAACCAGCCCGTACAATTTACATTTTGCCCCAACTAAGTTCCCCGACTTGTGCCATAATTTTCATGCAATTTCCATTCTAGGACTTTCTATGGTATTGTTAATTTCTATGGTGATATATATCGATACCATTGACATCTGCTGACCATAGAGATGGACGATCATGAGACCAATCCAACTCATGACTCTATGAATTTATCAATCACTGACCTTCTCGATGACATTGTCAAAATAACTCAAACGTCATTTAATGCTAAAAAAACATTGAAAACCCACGAGATCCAAAAAATTCAAACAGATACTCAAGAGATAAAGAACAAAATTATCAATAGTTTGCTTCCATTGTTTAACAATTCATCGAATTCCAATATCGATAGTTATCATTGTGCAAATAATGGCGAGTCAGTGTCAATGACAAAATCTAACGAAACCAAAATAAGAAATCATAAAAAATCTGACGAATCTGCTCATCACAAGCTCAGAGAGACTTACGCTAATGTTCTTATCAAAAACACAAATGATACTAGGGATATTCCATCAAAATCCAATGTTGAAAATTCAGTATCAAAACTACTGAATACACACAAAATCAACGCCACAATTCAAAGTTGTCATACTACAAAGTCTGGCGATCTCAAGATGCACTTTCATGCAAATTACGACGCCGACTTCATTGCTAACACAATTCAAAATGATCTGGGACTTCATGCCTCAGGAAATCCACCTATTTTGCCGAAGTTAAAAATCTCACATATTCCCCAACATATCGATATTCAAAATTTAAGAGCTGAAATTAGATCCTCAAATCCGTGGATGAATGAGTACAAGGACGATGATTTCATAATCTTATTTTCATATATACGACAAGACTACCGCAGTATTGTATGCAAAGTATCCCCTGATTTGCGGAAGAGATTTATGCAACATCAGAACAAATTGATAATTGGCCACAGAAACTGTCCTGTAAATGATCATATACACGTAACTCGTTGTACAAATTGCAGTCATTTTGGCCACAATAAGTCAAAATGCAAAGCCGAACAAGCAATCTGTTCATTCTGCACTTTAAATCATCATAGCTCACAGTGCCCAAATAAATCTGACTTAAACTCTCACAAATGTATCAGTTGCCTAGAAAACAGAGAACAAAACGTCATCCCAGTCATTCACCAAAATGTCCCTTATACCTACTTCAACGAGTAAGAGTAGTGAGGCGAACAAATTGGGGCGATGCTGATCCACCATCCTCTCTTTTATGACTAGAGGCACAATTACATTTGCACAACAAGAAAATGTCTTTTCGCGCTGAAACCCAAAATAATCAAATGACAATTCATAAAAAAACACCACACCTTCTGAATATCGGATTATCAAATGAACGCATTATATCTCGCTTGCCTACAATTGGATTACTAAATGCCTGTTCCATCAAAAAAATCAATAGTACGAACCAAAAAGCCTGCAATCTATTAGCTACAGATATTTCTACAGATCGTTTCATAAAAAATGGATCACCCTTAAACATCGCCTTAACTTCAACTTTGTCTAACTCCGCCAAACTTGAACGAATTTCTCTGAAATTTGGAAGATATGTCAGTTGTGCTTACTAATATCATTGTTGGAAATTTCAAGCATGAATATTGAGTTGTTCTCCTGTTATAGATAAAAAAGTAGTAGATAATTTGATCTTCATTTAGCAATGTTACACAAAATCATACCTCACTCTTATAAAATTACATTTGTTTCCTTTGTTATGTAATATGTTGTTCTACAAGCCAAAAGCTATCAAGCAAAACAAAAATAAAGAAAATCGGTCAATCAGAGCCAGTATAGCACCATTATTCATCAACAACAATGTAACTGCTACATGTGATTAACTGGACTTCATGTTCCATAGCTTCCTGACTTCGTTGCGGTGGTGCTGGCAGCACTCCTGATTGCTTTCAGCTAGAAATCTATCTCTTACCGGTTGAAAGCAATACAAAGCACAAATGAACAATAACGAGATCGCATTCACAAAAGGCAAAGTGTCAGCCTTGCTAGAACTAGGGTCATGACTAGGAGACTTTGAGTCATTGTCACTGGCGAAATCAATGGGACCGGGTTGTCTGGTCTGATGAGGCATCAGTCCGTCTGAAGGATAGTGATGGTCGATTGAGATTATGGATAATATCTGATCAGGAAATTCCGAGACATTTACATCGTCCCCAGGTACAAGGTGGTGCGACTCTACTGATTTGGGCTGACATTTGGACCAATGGCCGCTCTGAACTTCACATACAGCAAGGAACCATGAATTCTGAACGCTATGTGAATGTATTACGAATGAACATTGGCCAAATGACAGATCAACTTGGTGATCCATCGACTTGGTTATGTATGGATGATAATGCTACGTGTCACAGGAGTAGTAGAGTCAACTTATGCAAGTCTCAATTAGGGCTTAGGACATTATCTTGACCAGCTCGTTCTCCTGATCTGAATCCCATAGAAAATGTATGGAGTATTCTAAAACGTAACGTTCGTCGTTCACTGCTACCTACAGATGGCGTATCACAACTTACGTCAATGTTAAAAAGAGAGTGGAGAAAGTTAGATCAGTCAAAAATCAACGATATCATCGAATCAATGCCTAGACGAATTGGTAATGTCATTGACAATAAGGGTAGGGCCACAAAATATTAGCTTCTTAAGAACCGTTACTGCATCATAGCTTATCAGATTATATAAGGACATTTAAATATATTAGGGACATGAAATAACATGAAAAAATGCTTTCTGTATCATACTTATGTTTTATTTAGTCAAATTTTAGGATGATCCACTTTTTATGAAACAGACTGAGTATGAATATTGACATTTTCATTGTTACTGAAACCTTTTTGCATAATTCAATACCTGATACCTATGTAACAATTGATGGCTACAATGTTTTTCGGCGTGACAGGAAAATCTGTAGATGCAAAAAGCATGATTGCAGCAAAGAACATAGAGGAGGTGGTGTACTAATTTATGCTAAAGAAACTTTGCCTGTGGAAATTTATTACTGTCACGAGGTATTAGAATCTATATGGATAAAAGTATCTTGCATGACTGAAAAATATCCACTTTTTATAAATGCAACGTACCATCCACCCAATTCACAAGACCAACCCATTTGCAAATTTTTAGAAACCTCTGTGAATGAAATAATCGACCAATTTCCAATGTCCACTATTTTCATAGCTGGTGATTTTAATAGAATTAATTTGAAGAATTTAGAAGATGAATGTTTCTTGACAACTTTACATACACCCCAACGAGATAACTCGCAACTTTAGATCTCATCCTGACTAATCGTCCAGACTTAATTGCAAGCGCAACCTGCTTCAAATCTTTAATTGATACTGACCATCTGGGAGTGATAGTTAAACCAAAAGCCAATTTACCAGCAGTGAGATACACTGCATACTATCGGAACCATTCGTACAGAAATAAGCAGTCATTTTGTTCTATTATGGATCATATAGATTTTTCCGACATTTTTGTAATTGAGGATGTGCATGAAGCGACTGCAACTCTAGAAAGCAAGATTGCGAATGCAGTTGATTGTGCATTTCCTATTAAATCGATAAAAATGAGTTACAAGGATCCAGATTGGATAAGTCCTTATATCAAGAGCATCATCATGGAGAAAAAGAAACCAAGTAAATCAGACAGACAAATTCAATAAATGAACAACAAAATTCAAAGCCTCAAGAGAAAATATTACATTGATCAAAGCTCGTAACAGAAATGGAAGTGTATAGATAATGTAACCCATCGAAGGAGTTCAAACAAAAAGATTAATTGGAATGAGATTGCCCCAGAAAAATTAAATGCCGAACTAGCTAATCGCAGTGCTATAGAAAGTAATCATCACAGTGTGCAACCTATCAAATTCGATCTTTCTGATTCAAAACTGGAATTGCCTTACATTACGCTCCAAGAAGTTGTGAACGCTTTTTCTTCAGCGAAGTCTACATCAACTGGTCATTCGTGTATTCCTGCTTTTGTTTTTAGACGGTATTTTGATTTGATTGCAGAGCCGTACTGTTATATTTGGAACCTGTCGATAAAAGCTGGAGAATTCCCAGCGATCTATAAAACAGCAAACAGAGGTATATCTGTTACTTCAATAGGCGCGAGATTATTTGAGCGTGTCATACACAAGAAATGGATACTACCAAATATTGCTGAACTCGGTGATCCGCTCCAGTTTGCATATCGCCCATCCATTGGAACTGTTGACTGTCTTCTGACACTACAACATTACATATTGAGCAATTTAGATAAACGTAATGTCAATAGTGTGCATGTCATTGCAATTGATTTTTCGAAGGCTTTTGACCGCTTTGATCAGAACATCGCTTCACACAAATTCCCATTATTCATCCGCTATCCTCAAATATGCAATTGGCTCTACGACTTCTGTAAACATAGATCACAAAGGCTTATTGTTGATGACAAGGTATATCCAACACAAAATATTGATCTTGGCTGTTCTCAGGGCACTGTTGGTGGGCCTAATATCTTCAGCATGTATACGGACGACTGCAAAGCATTGCATGGGAATGACAGAGTTTTCAAGTATTCAGATGATAGCACTATTGCCATCCCTTGCGAATTCCCATCAAATAATACTTGTCAGAAAAAGCTACAAGATGAATTCAATAACATATGCGAATGGAGCAAGACAAATTCGCTCGAAATTAATAATGACAAATGTAAACAAATTTCATTTTCAATTAATCACACTCGATGCAATGGTCATGAAATTCTTGATATCGCTGATATTAATTACCTCACAATCCTCGGAATTACCTTTCAATCAAATTGTAGGTTTACAAAGCATGGTAAAGAGCTTCTGACTCGCCTGAGACGTCTGATTTATATCATTAGAGATCTCAAATTGAACCACTTTCCTAAATCAGACATTGACCAAGTTTTTGATGCTCTAATTATCTCTAGAATTCGATACGGTATATCTGTTTATGGCTCTGATGTACATGTCCTTTCTCGTATTGACAAGTTTTTAAAAAGTAGCCATCATCATGGCTATACTTCAAGGTTATATGATGTATATGAAATTCTGTATAATGAAGATCGTCGTATCTTTAAGAACATTCTGAAAAGCAAAAACCATCCACTTCATCATTACTATGAAGCAAATAAAATTTCACGGAATATTTTAAAAAGAAAAAACTTTAGTATTATGAAACCAACAACACAAACTCTTGCTTATCTGAACTCATTTTGCAATCGTGTTTTGCCTTTTTGACCTATTTGGTGTATTCATAGTCTGATATAATTCCTGTATTTGGGGTTATAATAAATGCATTCATAGTTCATAGTTCATAGTTCTCTGTCTCTGTCTCTGTCTCTGTCTCTGTCTCTCTGTCTCTCTGTCTCTCTGTCTCTCTGTCTCTCTGTCTCTCTGTCTCTCTCTCTGTCTCTCTGTCTCTCTCTCTGTCTCTCTGTCTCTCTGTCTCTCTGTCTCTCTGTCTCTCTCTCTCTCTCTCTCTCTCTCTCTCTCTCTCTCTCTCTCTCTCTCTCTCTCTCTCTCTCTCTCTCTCTCTCTCTCTCTCTCTCTCTCTCTCAATAGAGGAACATCCTGAGCATAGCAAACAGTTGTCGACTGATCAAGCCGAATGCTAGCTGCCTGGTCGACCGCACTTAACTGCTTCAACGACTTTAAGAACCTTAAATAGACTACTTTATCAAAAGCCAAACATCAGAACAGTACATTTACTTTTCTGCCAAACAAGTGGCTGCATGGTTTTAGACGTTTTTCGATGTTATTTAACAAAATAGTGGTGCCATAACAACGCAGGTTTCATCATATGAATAAATTAGGAGAATTACTTTTTTACCGCAATTGATCGGAGTAGATAATTTAATTCTCAATATATTTGAATCTGTCGAATCTGCAGAGCTTGGGAATATGCAATCCGGATTTTGTGTTCAGGAGGATGGCATGACTCAAAATGTAAATACTGTCTCGTGTCTGTGGGCTTGATATATAAATCCGTTTGTAGGGAATGTCCGTTCTTTATTATTATAGTGTCAAGGAAATTCACGCTTGTGTATAAAAAATATATATTTGAATCTGTTAGCTATGTACAAATTCGCGGAAATCTCTTTGCTATATACACGTATGTCAGGTCTGAAATACCACAGTCCATAGATCATTTCATTTGTTCAAGCAACTTTGATATTTGATTTATTTGAAAAACTTGTTTGTCATTTTTGAAAGGCTAAACTCGATATTTGATTGATAAAATCTAGAAAACTCGATTTCTTGCCACTGCAATTTTCCTTGATCATCAAGTGTCCTTTATTCCCAGACATTTTATTTTCAGAGAAGTAATGACAACTATCGAAAGGATACATTTCGTCACAATCAAGCAACTAATGATTGAAAATAATAGTCTTCGACTGGCTTGGGGACATGTATTAAGCTAGTGATAATAAACTAGATTCTCCATTGATTTAATGTACTGATTCTTGTCTCCATCGACAAATATATCAAACAGATCTCAACAAACTCCGTTTATCTGACGGATTCCCTGGGTGACAATAAATTTAGTGAAAATGTCGGTGCCGAGAACCACATGCGGACATGAAAAAGTTGATCTGTCACTGTAATTTGTTTAAAAACAAGAAATGAAAGAGGCGGCAATATCGATCATTTTATATCTGTATCAATCCTTCGGGGATGTAGCATGTTCTCCATGTAAAGAGGATTATTCCTGCGATTATTGTTCATACGGGAAAAGAAATATGTTTTGATTAGAAAAAGCGTGACAAATGAATCGATGATTCATTCGTCTGTAATCTACATGAATGTAGCAAAGTTCTTTCGCAGACATGGGACGACTATAAAGTTCGACGGTTTGAGATTACAACTTCTCTTGTCAGGCGATAGAGCGGATTTTTGAAAATGATTTTCTCAAGAGGAAAGCATTTCAAGAAGAAATGCAGGGGTGGACCGCGGTATTTGCATGTGATCTGGACAGTCTGTTCGTTTTTCTGCAACAACAACATCGGTTGTCATGACGTTTTCATTATCTTTAACAGCAAGTCCGGCAAGTTATCGGATGAGAGGAATATCATATTTTTGCTTTCTCTGGAAGATGTTTCCTTAAAACACCAATCAAAATCATGAAAATAACAAATCTCATTTTGAGTGATTAAATGAATGTTGGATCATTACGTTATCCAAACTGGTTTCTGAAGCCTATCCTGATGTATGCTGATAGTCCGGGAGCTAATGACACTTTCTGCCTAAATTCGCGAACAAAGGGCTTACCCTGTGGGAACGAATCTTGCGAAAAACTGGCGAATGTCAGCTGCAGAATATCATGCTAAAGTTCAGTCATATTTGCGGGATATTCGCTGGCGAAGTTCGCCGGCGACAATTCGCGCTCTATATGTCACCTTTTACTTTTGACTTTCTCTCTTGTTTTCTTTAGTAATCCGCCTCTACAGTCGAGGCTCTATTCTCTCCCTCACCTCCTCACTATCCCTCACATATGGCTAATCTATCTAATATATAAGTGCAGATTTTGATAATGATAAGAATATAGAGAATCCGCATATATCAATTTTCATAACATCTCTTGACATTCAATAATTTACAACAATGACAAATATTTGAACAATATCATAGTATTTACTGCGACATTTATGGAAGACAAATACTTTTTTTAGTTTAAGCCTTCGTGAATTAAAAAAAGATCCCTTTTTATCAGATCAGACTGAGTATACAATATATTTTCATGTGAAGGTAATATACGAACATTACTACTTACCACTAATTAGTTGCTACAATATCCACGATTTCGCCGGTTGGCGAAAAATCAGCTCGCATTAGTAAATAAATATCTACCAGCTAATTATAGCAACTTTTTCGCCACCTGTCGTTTTTTAATTTTACACATGTTTTTGGATAAATGATTACCATTTTCACATGCGGAGATAGTTTTTACACGAAAATGAACCTTTAAAAAAATTATCCACCAAATCGCTACCTCGCCAGATAATCTGTTGATATTAGCAAGATGCGTTCCCACAGGGTAATAGCATGGATTTGTAGATCTTGAAATGCTGAACACAAAAATCAAATTCTTAAGTGTCACAGCCAGTCGCTTTTGGCTATAGGCAAGGTTAAGGGATTCCTATTGGAATCCAATGGTAAAATTCAAGAAATATCTATGGATTGTGAAACACTTGGCAATTTTCGCAGGGCCTACATATTCTTTTGCAGAAGAGAAACTATATATCAGAGTGCCATGAAATTTGAAACATGATTGAGTTCAGAACATCAAATTCTGCATTACATTTAAAGTAAGTCACATGATTTAGTATTTGATGTTTGAGAGCCTCTACAAGATGAGTAAAATCGCCAAAATTAAGTCAAAATATGAAATTAACCCATTTTGTAGAGGCTTTCAAACATCAAATATTAGATCATGTGACTCACTTTAAATTTAATGCAGAATTTGATGTTCTGAACTCAATCATGTTTCAAATTTCATGGCACTCTGATATATAGTTTCTCTTCTGCAAAAGAATATGTAGGCCCTACAAAAATTGCCAAGTGTTTCACAATCCAAAGATATTTCTTGAATTTACCATTGGATTCCAATAGGAATCCTTTAACCTAACCTATAACCGAAAGTGACTGGCTGTGACACTTAAGAATTTGATTTTTGTGTTCAGCATTTCAAGATCTACAAATCCATGCTATTAAGCCCTTTGTTCGCGAATTTAGGCAGAAAGTGTCATTAGCTCCAGGACTATTCGTTATCCGAGATGGTTTCTGAAGCCTATCTATATCCTGAGGGGGACTCTGGACTTCAAATCGCAGGAAATTCTTGTTACAGTATTTTTAGAGTGTGTACTTTAGCTCGCACAATAAGTGGCAATTCAAAATTTAAAATAACAAATTTCAACAGATGTCTGAAAATTTAGAAATTTTGCCGAATTTTGGGTGAAGTTACTTACCGTCAAGCGTTTTGCTTGCGATTGACAAGCATTTTGAATGTACCGGAGAAGTTACCTATGATTACAAAAGGAGACTGACAAGATTGGCGTGTTCGAGGAATGCAACTTAAACCAAGCGAATATGAAATGTTGGAAGTTTTATTCTACAGCTTCAAGTGACTAGAAATGTGATTCCATAGAAGAAGGATTCCTAAAAAGAATCTTTCAGGAACCTTAAGTATTAAAAGATTGGAAAAAGATGCAAAAAATAATTGCTTACTTGGGCGAAAAAATATATTCGCCCCTTTGGCTGATATTGGCAGGTTAGATGAAACAATTAAACCAATGGCGTATCCCTAACAGGAACACAAATAGATGCTAAACAGATCTAGAGGAGGTGAAGGAAGTAAACATCTCTGAATATCAATTTTCACGCATTTTCACATTTTCTCAGTGACATTTGGCTGGTCGATTTTGTCACGTAAAGTCTTACTTCATGATTTACACTGAAAATCATGATGATTGACCTTTTGCCCGTGTTTGAACTCATGGACTCGTACATGACCTCCAATGCCATAATGCATTCTCACATTTCGCATCGTACAACTAGCAGTGTAGTTAGTATTCGTCTAAGGATCCCAGTGAGGCTGTAGGGTTAATTCACTAAGTGCTCATCACAAATATTCCGGTTCTATCACATCGATAAAACAGACCGCTATGAGCATCAAATATCGATGGAATCTTTGTTTGTTTCCTGTGCGGAAGATGCGTTCTTCGGCTGATGTAAGCGCTTCAAAATTAGACGTGCGCTACGGTCAAATGAAAGAAAAGAAACATCATATTGCTTACACCATGTTCCTTCTCTGGAGCGAAGTAATTGATGTGTTGTAAAGTAAGCGGTTATGTGTGGTTCAACAGATTTTCCATGGATTTCAAAGGCTCAACTTCGCTAGGGAATTCTCGTGTTTGAAGAAGGACAGTTTTAACTTTCAAGCACTTCATCATGAAGAATGTATCATCAACACCTTGCGAATTATCACAACAATTCCATGCTGTCAGTGCGTCCCATGGCAGCGGTGTGTGTCATCGTATTATTTCAGTACTTCACGTATTTGATTTTTGTCAAGGAAGTTATACCATTGGAATCCTACAATGCATGATTTAAAAGAGACAGAACAGACATGTGCACTGTAAACGACCTTGCGCCTTGGGTCCACGCTGCTTTGACGCATACTACTCAGAAAATATGGGATTTACCTTCATTTTAGCAAGACGTCAGTGGAAGCCAGATATTAGATGTGTCAATCAATGTTATTAACTTTACACAGGAATTCGTCTCTTTACATCAGATAAATGATAATTTTATTCTCCTACATGTTAGGTTCAAATATTGATGATGCCGCAAGAAGATGCAATCCAAATTGTGGAAGCTCGGGATTTGATATATTTCAACTAAATCTTGAAATTTGTATTTGTCCAAAATATTTCTGAAAAAGTTTTCATGGTCATTTTATAGACTCTTCTCACTTTCAGAAGCAAAAACCCATCATTCGCTTGACAAGACGCAACGAAGCACTTCATAAACAGAAAAAATGAATGAAAAATGCGAAGTCATTCTCTCTTACAGGCTAAAATGATCAACTTAACAAACATTGCAGATAGGTTGTCTGTAAAATATGCTACAAAGAAATGCACTAATTTAAGTAGGTAGCACTAAGAACAATTCATATCCGTTCAGACAGCTCCCACATAATCTGCTTTTAAACACATTCAAATTTCTCATCGAATTTTCACTCATTCGTTCACCATCGACCCCATTAACTCCCATTGATTTCATGTCGACGGCAGAGGTTGCTATCCAAGCATTCCTCAGACATCCGCATGCTCGGTGGATGGCATCTGCATTTCAACAGCATGCAGCCTGGCCGTCAAGTACTTGTCCGACGTATTTCAGGTAGCGACATATTTTGGGGCCCCTGATCTCAAAGGCTGCCCTCCATGCAAGCTCAGTGTATGAAAATGACAGCCGGAGAGCAGTTGAATAATCACTGTAAATCGCTCAATACCAATCACATACGAAGGTTTGCATACCAAAATATGTTTTTGGTATATTTCTGTATATCTTTGCATGCTTTTCGTATGTTATTTCAAGTGTGGTATGCTCTACATACTAAAGCCATATCAGCACAATGTTAAAAGAAAGCATCAATTATGTCTAAAGTATGTTGATTTAAGGCCTCTTGTCAATTAAGATCACTGTAATGTTACTACTTTTTTGTAAGTAGTGAGATAATAAAATTCATATTTTCAATACTGAATTCGATTTTAATACATGTAAGTCTAAGGCATTTTATGAATAATCAATAAGTATTCAACCATCAATAATTATGCATTATGTAATTTTGAAATTAAGCATATTATCAATCCGAAATAAAAACATTATATTCATGAAAACAAAAGTAGTTATGTTTGAGATATATAAGTCAACATGATTTCACGAAAAGTATTGTTTGAATGAATTGTTGTTAATCAACTTGGTTCGTAAAGTAGAGCTAACTAACTAAGCGTCCTGTTAAGATTGCTGGACAAGTAACAACGACGACATACTCGTTGAGCATAATATTCACAATAAATCTAATCTAGTTAAATATCAGACTATCAGCAAGACATATTCACGACTAGTATTACTGAAAAAAGTTATTTGACACTAGTATGTAATATATATTTTTTACTATGTGACTTAAAGCTCTACATACCAGATGCATACCAAAGGCATACGAATGAGGATGAATTTGCATCGTGTCTCGTATATAAAACATGCCAACAACTCGCATTTCAGTGTAAAATAGCCAATCACTGATAGAATAGTTCGTATCGCTACATACCAATCACATACGAAAGTAAGTGAGATGTGGTATGAAAAACATACCAGATCTCTGTAAGCATACGAGAATCTCGTATCAGATGTTAGTTTCAAAATGTATGTGATTTTGGTATATGTTTGTATGTCATTTTCGTATCCAGCGATTTACAGTGAGTAATAACAATATCTCACAAAGCTCCTCGCCTTTTCCAAATGTAAAATTATAAATGTAAACAGGGCCTCTTTCACCTGCCAGTCCTATTACACTAGCCTAGACAAAAGTGAAAAATCGTGTTTCTATGATTTCTGCAGTTGGAAATTCCAATCATACATGCGTGTTTCGGTAGCGTCACTATGCGCTAATCATGTTCAACTCCTTTGTTTCAGCGTGATTGTCCTTCAGGTCAGCTGAACCGAAATACATTCTTGGACATGTATTCACAATTCTTCCCTGATGGCAAGGCAAGATCATTCTACGAGCATCTATTTCGAACATTCGATCAGGACAACAGCGGACAAATTGATTTCAGAGAATTTTTATTGGTGAGTCAACTCTCCATTACTGTCATCGCGTGTATTGTAAAGCATAGAGAATTACAGATTTCTGGTCATTGAATTGATATTAAGAATCGTGGGCAGCATGAATTTAAATTGCGGAAACTCCCCGCCCTGAGAATGGCATATACAGTATGTTGAGCAGACTTACGTAAATTACTCATGAAATGCAAATGATTACATGCACGACATTCACTAACAACATCTCGATCAATGTAATCATTACATTACTTCGTGTTTCTTCAATTACATTGCAATTACTTTACAATTACAGACGATGATTGGTAGTTCTTAATTTAGATTTTGACAGTATGCTTGTCATAAATTTCTTTAAAAAAAGTTACCGGCAGTTGTACCCGTGATACACCATTATGTATGACATCACAATATCGTATTATGAACAGTTACTGTAACGCATTGTCAACAAGGAGAATATAGTAATTTTACTGCCTATTGAATGAAGATTTAACAGCGCTGACTGCATAGTAGTTTCAATTACTTCTCAATTACATAGCTACAAATGTAATTAATTGTAGTTACAAATTACTTATCAGCAATTGCAATTGATTGAAATAACGAAGTACAGTATTTGTGATTTCAATTGCGTTGAGTGCATATTACGCACTCGTACTTCTTAAATTTTAAGTTGGCAAAGTTTCATTTCTGGAATGAATTTAGTCTCTCGCTTTACTATTACTCATTTAACCATGAGTTCTTATTCTCTTCCAAATACGTTCTTACAACAATTATGACAATTGTCGGAATAGTCGATCGCATGACAACGCACAAAAGTCACACACAGAGGTCAGGTATGCACAGTGAACACAGTGAATAACAGCTGAACATCAACAATGACTTTTTACAGGCTGAACATGGAAATCAGGAAAAGTAATGAGCTTCCTGTTATCAGTTGATCTGCATGCAACGTCATCAAGGATATTCACACAGTGCGCACATAGGGCCTACATGAATTGCAGCTTAAAGTTGTTTGCACGGGATACGTATTTGTACGGGAACTTTTCGGACTATACACCCTCGAAATCTTTATATTGCTTATATTTTTGTTAGACTTTGTTTTAGGCTGCTCTGATGGGAATAATTTGAGCGTTTAAATCAATATTTGTGATTATAATTTATATTGCTATTTGCTTTGAACCTATGTCACGGTTATGCTGAAAAAATACTTTAATCCGGCTTACAGAAGGATTAATTTGTTCTCAGGGACTACGTCGCTCATCATGTCATTTGAAGTATTCAAATATGAACTCTTTTACCTGATCAGGTTGTTTTAGTGTCCACAGTTTCTGCAGAGATCAAATGAAAACATCAGAAGGGGACAGTTCGAGCCATTATTCCTCAATCTTGTTTGGCTGAGAATTATAATACCTGATAAAGGGACGCTTTCTTTGATCATCTTTGTATGGAGAATTATCTGAAAGTTTTGAATCTTCCTAGTTTTCATCGTGATTGTCACGGAAACTTTCTACGTGCTTCAGAAGAAAGCGATTCAATGCCAAAGTCTGAGAGAATTATTTTCTAAAAAATACTGCTGAGAGGACAAAATTATCAAATTATGACAGACAATCTGACTATCGATAAATACTTGAAAGCATATCAAAACCAACAGATACGAGCATAATCATGGTATCATTATGCATCGTTTTCGTTAAACGATCAGGCGCGAGTGTTTTATTACATACTTTACAACGAATCCTAACTCAGCGCGAAGGCAAAATGGGCAATATGAACTGAGACGGGAGAGCCTTCCAATACGGTATCTTACCAGGTTATGGACAGTAAACTCAGTGAAAATGATGGGTATGACGGACTCCCCATCTTCCCAGACTGAGAGATTCTACAATGGACCACTGCACCCGCGTACTGGTGTCCGGGCCTAGACCAACCTCGTCATCACAGCGATTTGATCCTTGATTCTTCACTATGATAGCCCATTTTTATACATCATCAGAGTGATCAACAGAGCTTCATCCCGGCTTTCATTGTTCGCACCAGGCTCGCGGCCCGCTTTGTTTAGTTCTAGTAACCATTTGAATATTGTTGTAAGTTATGATCCAATAGTCATTTATTATAATTCAAGATCCCCTCAAGAAAAATATGTTTTCCTGTTCAGAACTGAGGTAAAGAAGTATATTCATAAGTTCATATACATAGCCGCTAACTAATTGCAATCTTTCATTCCTGCAGTTCATCAGCACTTAAGTGTATTTATTTATCTTCGTATATGTTTCCACAATTTGAAATATGGAAACGTGTGCTCGCTTTTCAAGCCACAATTATCGTCATTAACGGAAATCGTCATGTTATCGAGAACTTCAGGCCCGAGCCGAACATGATTTAAACCGGAAGCCGGTTCCCATGTGTGATTCATATGTTGAACTGCCCTGTAGCTGATGGTTGGTTGCTCCTACGTCTCGCAAAAATATCCCTACTGCATTGTGCTAATATGGCGCTGTAAATGCTCTTTTCTCTCAAATGACCAACGTTTCCATATTTGTAAATACATAGGTGTATGTGTGTGATCTCATTGCACTAGTTAATAAAATGGTGACGCTGATCTCGAGGCAGCTCTTTTGTTGTCAGTGCAGAAAAATGGTAGAATAATGACAATTGACTCAGGCTATTTTTTGCTGGTGCAGTATTAGGGTACAGCAGTCTCATTAAATTAAACAAAAGCGAAAAGTCGAATTTCTATGTTACAATTCAAGCTATAGATGTGAGATTATATCTTGAATGGAATTTGTTTAAACACTGACTGCTATTAAGCTGCTATATTTTTCATAAGACGGAAGACCTTGCTGTTCATGAGCTTCGTCACTGTTCACATCCACAGTGAATAGGAGTCATAAACAGTGTTTTTCCTGAATCTATCATAATAATTAATTTAATAAAATAGATAATGAATATAAAATAACAAATGAATAAATAAGCCTTTAATTTCATTAAATATCCTGTGCAGTAGCCTGTCAGTCATCAAAGTACAAGCAATGGAGAAAGTCAGACCAACTTTGGTATGATGCACATATTTTAGATCATATATTGTACTGACAATGCTGAATCCACTGTTGCAGTTGTGTCACTCAGACTAGATCAATATAAAGCAATGAAAATCAAAGAAGAGAAAAAAGACTTTGCAGCGATCTGCAGTGAGAGAATTTCCCGTGTAAATTAACATGAAAATTCCTGCTCTATATCTGACTGGCACTCAACAGAAAGGCGTGTTCTACAACTGACGTTTTCTGGGAACACAAAAAGGTGTTCTATAACTGACTCTACAAATAACATGGAGCCCGTTGGTTTCCTCAAATCATCCTTCTTTTTTAAAATATGACTTGAATGTCTTGTACATTTCTGCGAAATTTGAGTTTGTAGACATTTCAGAGGTGCATGAAAGAAAATGTTTCTTATTTCATCAATATACACGTCATGTTTGAATTATATTCCACGCTTCAGATGCTTCACGGTGTAGATAGATCATTATAAAAAGTAATATTCCTTTCCCCAAACGCCATCATTTTGAATCCGCTTCTTAATGAATTTTCCGAACATGCATATAAGGAACTTTGAAGCAATCTGGAGTTGGCAGGTTGCCATGATCTCATTTCCTCTAGCGATATACTTATCACAAAGTCTGCAACTGCTCTCTAAGTACCATTCTTTTGAGGTTGGTGATAAGAGCGCTGGAGTGCCTATTCAGTGCCGCTCTATTTCACGCAAAAGGTGAAGAGCGCTCTGCAAGAGAGCTCCATTCACCAGGGGGGTGCAGAGATTCCTGTAAATTTATTGAAAGAAATCAATATCAAAGAAGTAGAGGCAATATTAAAGTTATTCTGACTTAGGGGAAATTCACGGCCAAACAATCTGATCAATCATTTCCAAATCACTTCAAGATATCCTAAATCCATTGTAAATTAATCAAAGACAAGTAGTCATTTCAAAAATTAGAGCTGATATCGTAGAAAAACTTTGTCCTGCATATGGGGCATGCGATTGAAAAAAGCATGACTGAAAATCGAAATATCGGAGCCAAATTTATTCTAAACATCCCTCTAATCAATCTGAAAAAATGAAAAATCTAATCAGCCCGAAAAGATAAATTCAGGCAGAGAATTCAAAGATGGAAAACCAATTAAGTGTAAGCCTAGTCAGCGTTAGATCAGATTCCTCTCATTAACTTGAAAATCGATGAGTGCTGAAAGCTGTCATTCGATGTAATTCTGTTAGGAAACAATAAATTCAGAACACTTATTGTCGAATAAGAAACATTTCAGTCAAAGTTTTTACTTCGAAGTTGCAAGTTGATGAGAGACTCGAAACGAATCAACAGAGACATGTTAACACGCCTGGGTGGGGGCTTGAATAGAGTGCACGCACTTAAGCAAATAACAATTTACTTGCAAGCACGAAATTCCTTGAGAGCACAATGACTCGCTAGTACGGCTCGAAATGGTTCAAACTAGTTAAATGACTGAGCAAGACGCAGCAAAAGCAATACTTCCACGAGCAAGACGTCCTCAGAATTGAAAATTTTCGTAAACACATAAATTCCTTGGCAGCCACAGATGCTACGCTTCGACATGCAAGAGGTCGTAAGCGCCTTAAACCCAAACTAGCTTAAACCCAAACTAGCTTAAAATAATTAGAATGGCTGAAGTGTATTCTACTGTTCAAAGTACAAGTAGCTTCAATGCGATTTTAAGGAATATTATGAAATATTTAAAGAATTCAATTATCAAGAAAGGACGCCAACATGTCTACTTATAAGCCATTACTAAAACTTGCACCACCCATCGAACATTAGAGCGAAATGTCTCATATTTAACATCGAAGCTATTTGAATACTTTCGAGCAATTGAAGTCGTCAATAGTACAGCTCAAATCTCTATTTCTTATTTCAAAGATATTTTATTTTATTCAATATACTCCGTGATTCCACGATTGTTCATTATAGCGAATTTGTAGCGGTCTGGAATTTTCACTTATGTGCGCGTAGAAAAGTTATTGTTCAAAATAGTTTTGAAGTGATTTTGTTAAATATGTTTATGGATGCAATTTAGCATGTAAAATGCATTTCCTCGGGTGTTTATCAAATAATACTTCAACTAGAAAAGAGAATAATTAAATATTGAGTTGCATCCTCAGTAGAAAAATGGGAACAGGCCTGAAAAGCTGCTATTTCATTCAATATTAGAAATCACCAGCAGACCTAGTTCACATCTCTCAACATCGACACCACTCCCTATTTAAAGTTGCAGCTATGGCCGGGTAATTTTTCGATTTGCAACTAGAAAGTTAGTGAAATTTCGACGGGCATTTATTAAATATCGCTTTCAATAAAATGAAAATTTGTTTAATGCGTCTAAGCCTATAATAATATTAATAATTCTAAGCCTTTGAAACTGTCAAAGGAACGAAACACGTCGAGCGAGACTTTGATTATTGCAAAATAAAGAATGTGTCGAACAAAGGGAGCGATTTTACCTATCATTTTCAAGGAATATGATTAGCCTCCCGTACGGACAAACCATGAAATTTGCTCCTTTAAATTACAGTCGTATCATCCAAGGTTTCAAACATTTTGTCAAATACATTCACTGATATAGTCTCTGATGAAATTTAATTATTTTAGCTAATTAATATATATCACTACTTCATAAATTTATAATCAATTGATTGATCAACATCAGGTGTGTTATACATTTTGTGATTAGCAGTTGAATAAACAATTCATCCAGAACGTAATGTGACTCGAGGTTTCAGGAATCCACATAGACATCGAACTTTGTCGATTACCAAGTTACACCATAGAAATTGATGACAATAAAACCTCTAGAATGGAAGTGAAGCTTTATGCAATGTACGATAGTGGCACGAAAATCGCACGCATTTTTACTAGATGCACAGATAAACATTGTCATGTGTCATTGGCTTGGGCCTCAGCCACACTGCGAGCTTTTCCAAGCGTTTCCGAGCAAAGCGTTTTGCAGCAAATATAAAGTCATCATTGCAGCAGTTGCAGACTGCCACAATGCGAGCAAAGCAAATCAGAGCGATTGGTAGCTTGCGGAGATACGTTTGCTCGCGTTTGCTCGGGACGCTCGTGTTTGCTTTGCTTTCAGTGTGGTTGAGGCCTTAAAATCAGTCACATGTGCAATTGTAAGCTTTTCATCGATGGCTTCTGCCCCAACTTATTTCCCCCGGATGTGCCGCGACCTTGAGTCAATGTCGGTTCCAGTCAACTTCAGATAAACAATCTAATTCTGTGGGTTACACCATGAGCGATTACACGAGCGCGAAGCGCGAATTTAATCGAGAGTGATGTAACTGAATTGTCGCCATAGTTTTCTGACAAACTGACATCATTTCGTCAATGCATGAGTTGCATGAAACATAGATATCGGACCGCGTGACCAAGGAGTTCTGGATGCGTTTCCAAGGTATCAGCAGGCAGATTTTACTAGCCAATTAGTTAGTCGATTTTTCATTGACTCATAGCGCACAACTGCTACCTAGGAGTTTCTACCATTTTGGCAGAAATTCATGACTCGCTGTTTATCCCTCTAATGTGCTATCTATCACTTTGTGGTTAGCTTTAAGATAGCTTACAATTGATGGTGTTGTGATGGAGGGAGTAAGATTTCTATGACACAATTGATCAAATAGCGTCTTGAATTGCTTTAATGGACAGACAGTCGCAAGCCTAAGACACTCAGGCTAGAAATCAATAGTTCAGACGGTTCTGCTTTATCTTTGAAATGTTTACCTTGCTATTCAGGGCAAAAACTCAAAAAGATCTCTATGTTTGAAACTCATTCATTTGGGACTTGGTTGTTGCTTCCAGGCATAGCCTTACGAAATACATAGAAATCGGTTTAATGTGGTGCGTCACACTTGCGAAAAATCCGCATTTGTCATACTTGTCAGTCTATTTGTCAGTGCGTGCAAATATGGCACACGCTATGCTGCGACTTTCTACACAGCTACTGTGCGACAATCACACGTTTACAATCTTCCTGGTGCTGGATTCATTCATTGTCCGGAAAATGGATCTACAAATTGGAATTCTACCTCTTTCTTGATAAGGAATCTAAAGACAAGTTAAGAAAAATAATTCAGGTAATTAAAAGTTGAAATTCATTTATTTGAGAATGAAAGTGAAGCAAATTTACATGTTGATTGCTGGATTTGAAGTAGTGGAAGGCAGCAAGTTGGATAATGAGAAAACGAGTTGTTTCAAAGTCAATCATTCACGCCATACCATTCGTCTGAGAGCTATCAGTGTACTCCTGTCTTTGATGGCTGGGATAATAAGATTGAGAATTGGGCCGTCATCAGAATGAGACGGTAATTACAAGACGATCAAATTCTGGCAATTGGCGGGCGAGGAAGAGGGCAAACGATGACTGAAAACTGAGACAACCAATTCCAAGCACGTGAAATGAAGGCGGGAAAGGATCATTTCTATTTCTTTCCACAACTTCTAGAATTATTCTCAAATTGTCAAACAAAAACTGCTCAGATATGGAAGCCAAGTCGTTGTGTCGCTTCCGATGGCGTCTGATAGTGGGCAAAGATTCGTCAACTTAACCCCGTCTGAAAACGTCTGTGAAAGCGGATCGAGATGTTTGAGGGCGATGCGCCATCTCACCGACTCCATGATGAATTCCGCAGAATTGCATTCAATTCTCATTATCATTTCGTGTGTGGAAATTCCAATCATTCGCTACAACCTGCTCATCTTCGCATGTGGAAATTCAAAATTTCAATTGCAAATTGGTTATTAGGTCTTGACCACAGACATTGATTTGCTGATTAGGAAGGGTTTTTGAAAATGTTTATATATCTTTAGTAAAAATATCTTGACCGCCACATTTCGAGACGAATCTCCATCCCATCATCAGGTCTGATGACATTGTGACATGTACAATTGTACATGCAGCTCGAATTTGAACTCACATCATAGCTCAACAGAGAAATCACAGACTTAAGGTCCATTCCCACCGGACGCGGCGCGGCGCGTCTCAGGCGTCCAGAATTTTCGTTCAGAACATTGACAAACCCATGGGTCTGTTCACACCAAACGCGCGGGACCACGCGTTCAAGTAATTTCAAAAAAAAGTTCTGTAATGACGCGCGGTTTGCTTTACGAGATAGGAAGATCCATCCCGCGCCCAGACGCCTCGCGGTTTGCTCCATCCCCCGCACTGAAACCTGACACCACAGGTTGCCAGATGTTCGTGCAGAGAAATGACTTTCGACATAGCTATCCGACAATTCTGATCTTCTGCGAGGACAATTTAACCAAATGAACATCAAAATCCCTTATCAGTGCACTTTCATACTTTGTCAACCATGAAATCGAATTCATGAATGCATTTGGAGATGAATGGTATTTTATTTACTGCAAAACGAGTATCGGAAACCAAGATGATAAAGTTGTTATTGCTCTGTAAAAATGGCTGCTATTTGTTATTGTTCTCAACCTATCTGATAATCTTCGATAGAGTGACACTCCCGATTACTACAATGCAAGTTAATAAAGGTCGTTTTGTGCGCTCATGTAAAGGACCTATATCTGCGGTATTTAGAACAGCAAAGGAATAAAAGTCATCCATCTCTCTCCTGTTGTTCGAACTTGGCTGTAACTTTTCAAGTTATATTCAAAATGGCCGGATTGTGGTCATAAGAAATAGCTTCAAAATTTATGTTCCTTCTATTGTTGTGATATTGTTGAGACATTGAGCTATGATATGGATTCAATTTCATACTATATGTTCACAATGTTATCAACTCCGGGATTCGTCCCGGAATATATCGGTAAAGATATATAAATATTTTCAAGTGCTCAATCCTTCGCAATCAACAAATCAAATCCTTGTTAAGTTTGAGATTATTGGTTAGAAAGTCCCATGACCGCTGAGATGTCATTTTTGAATACAAAACAGACAGGCACGTAAATCAGAAAGATTTGTGCATGGAATACAACTCAAAAATATATCCGAAATTTGGCAGATTTTACGATACAATAGAGGCCTGTATGCGAAATGATATTCTATAAATATACATGCCTCTACGTAATGTGGCGCTCCCCGCCATCTGTCTATTGGAGATATTTTACTGGCTCTCCAATATCGGTTGGAGGTGTTCCACTCCAACTGTCTATTGGAGATATTCTGGTGACCCTCCCATAGATATTAAATAGGTGCACAGATATCGATCTATAGGCTGTCAAAAACAGATTGTGTAGTGTGAAAACCGGACCAAGGTGTGATAAATGCTGAATAGTACAGATGATGATATGTTGAATAGTGCACGCTGCCGTATCGCAAGGACTCATTGGGCGTCGCCCACTTTTTGTGCAACCGAACTTTGGCGCCGAACTTTCTTAATTTTCAGAAATCTCATATAAAAGATTTTAAGCGTCCATCACACATAATACTTTACATAGCGCTAGCTCAGATGTGAGAGGCACCCATGTCCTATGATATTTCTCTGGTATTCACTCCCCATTGCTGTTCTGAAGTGAGCAGGGAACTCTCTTCATGCGTTAGAGTTGCCACCAGCTTCGCAAATATTCAAAGTTTGTTCTGGAACGACTGCCATCTTCGCCCTAGATGCATCGGAAGGTTGTCAGGATGATCCAAATTTTCGAGGATTAATTTTACACAAATCAGATAGATAGCGCCTTCATTGTTAATGTGCAAAGATTGAATGAGCACTTGTGAAAGGATGAAGGCTATCCTCTGTGCCGCATGTCATCGGCAACTACACAGATGCACCAATCCCGCCTCCTTTGAAAATTCTACATATAGTCCGCAGCCAGAACGAGTTTCTGCAGGGAACGAGGGAATGAGACTTTCACAGAATGATGTACACCCTATGTCTACTACGAATCTGCACGTCTGCCGAGTTCTATTGAGTTCCTCTTCTAGTCAGACAGGATCAAAGAAAAACACATGCAAATCCAATGGGACGCAAATAGCAGCATATGGTTAAAATGAAATTTTCTATGTTTTCGCTTGTCAACTGGAAAGTATTACGTCTAGACTCATAATTTTTGACATGGAATGTCTTCAGGTCATTTCCTATGATGTACATGTGCTATTACCATACATCTGATCGGCAATGTATGTGAGAATGTGGTTGAATGTGGATAAAGTTGCTCAAAATGTTTGTGTTTGCCTACATTAAGGTGCTCGCCAAATCTAAATGTGTTTATCTTTATAGACAAGGGTGTATTAACATAAACGGAAATGACCTGAAGACATTCCATGTCAAAAATTATGACTCTGGGCTTCGTACTTTTCGTTTAATCAGAGAAAAAATACAAGATTTTATTTTAGCCAAAAACTGTTATCTCCATCCCATTGGATTTACGTGTGTTTTCTTTGATCGTGTCCGATAAGAAGAACTCGCTAGAACTCGGCAGACGTACCGATTCGTAGTAGGCATATGGTGTACATCATTCTGCGAAAGTTCATTTTCGGCCTCGTTCCCTGCCGAAACTCGTGCTCTGCCCGGACTAATACGTCCATGAAGTCAACATAATGTCTCCATTAGTGGAGCTTACTAGCTGCATGTAGCTACATACGTTATTAGATAACTTAACCCTATTTTACTCGGGGACAGGTAACATCAAATAAAACATCACGGGAACATCAAAATCAGAGGAGAGCTCCAACAGCCCCTCGGGTTTTCAAAGCTCAAAATAGCCAGGTTATATATAATAGGGTTGAAGCAAAGGGCTCTACACATAGATTTGCAATCCATGATATCAGGCTACCTGGCAAACTTGCATTACGTTTAGAATAGCCAAGCTAGGTTCCTTAGTGGAGGTCATAATATATTCTTTTATGGGTATTTGGTATTAGCTAGTTAAGACCAACCAACTCAACTGGTGGAAGGATCAAATACAGAAATTTCAACCCGGCATATGTCCATTATATTTCACATGTGCAGTATACTAAAGCAAGCGCCACACAGTCTGACTCTTAATCAAGCTGAGAAATTTGCGATCGCTTATTTAACATCTAGTTATTTACTTTGCATGTATAACTTGCAAGCGTCAAGCATGCATCATGTTGCTTCCTATTACTCAATTCAATTTAAGATTTAAAGCCTCTGTTGCAGGAACACGCCAGTTAGGATAAAAATGACATGAATGCCCATTTTACAATCGTGACATGCCATAATTTTCAAAAAGAAATCATAACTCATTAGAATCACGTCTTGCATGATATTTCGACAGATTTTGCATAACATCCATGAAATCACACAGCATAGCTGCGAAAATATTATTTACATATACTGGAGGATGTCACATTTCTATGGGAATTTCCATTATTGAAATAGCTGTTCCCATCCGATTTGAAATCCCGCTTTCACGACAAGCCTGGCCTCTAAATATCCTTCTGATATCGGCATGATATTTTCAATTGAATCCAAGAAGAGGCTACAATTGAGTGTTATCCATATCATGAATGCACATATTGCTTGCTAAGCCCAAATTAGGTACAAGAATTGCTTGCAATATTTGTTTCCACAGTCGCTAAAATTTTGACACGGGATCCACGAATAAAAATTAATATAACTTTCACAAAAAACGAAAATTGCTAAAAATACACATAGCAGTTATTACCGCAGTTATAGTACACATGCTATATAATGACACAATGCATTATTATCATACTTCTGATCGATGACGCATGTAAGAATGTGGTTGATGCTGCTCAAATTGACTAAAATGACTACTTTCAAATAAACACAATGAAAGTCTTTGTAGAATTTGCGCAGGTATTCTTCCAACTTATGCCTGATTATTGAAACATTTTCAGACCAAGTATTTTATTTCGATAGAGTGCTTCAACAACCACTTAAACACAAATGAAGAAAATAGTTTGCATAGTTTTCTTTTTAACATCAATGGCAAGACATCTAATAGCTATTTGTCTTCAGAAAGAGATTGAGAAGCAAAAAGTCATGGCAGATCTCATAAATATTTCTAAAAAGAGGAATCAATGGGTCCATAACAAATTTTGTACATCATGAATTATGCAACTCAAGAAAGGCTCGTCTCCTCAAATGTAAGTAATGTCAAAATACGAAGAGGTTCACCGTGAAATGGTTGGGCAGTGACATGATCAAAGATCATGCAAGAAATGGAGAAAATGCAGGACTTGCAAATGCTTGCTAGGGTCTTACGAAAGCCAGTCAGCATCAGCAGACTACTTATCAGTGCTCATTATATACAGGGTGAGTCAGAATAGTGGACCCGAAATTATGCATTTCACATTTCGCCCATTAACATCTATGGCTTTCTGAACGCGAACACGGACATGCGACAAATTTCTCGATGGAAACGTAGTTACATGAATGCATAAGCAAATGAAAAAACGAAAAGTCCGTATAATTTTGTGTGACTTAGTGATCATCCTGTACAAGTGCAATAGCAATTTAATTTAGCAAATCAACAACTGCGCTTATTAGAGGTAGATCTACACATGCAATGTTTATTATTGAAGCAAGTCACTCGAGGTGACATCTAGCCAAACTAAAGAATGAATCTTTACAGACTCAAAGTCAAGTTGATTAAGACATGCGATAGAATTTAAGTCTCTTTGTGAGGACACGGTCAGTGTAGACAGACCTAAAGTAGAGTGTTCATTGTCTCAATTGCTTTAAAAACATAAATGGACACTAAAAATGGGAAATATGACTTTTCATTTATTGAATTATATTTAAAGATGATAAAAATTTCTTTCTGTTTCATTTGTTATCAACTTTTAGATCAGGATTTAAATAGATGATCATTCTTGTCATTTTATATAGTTTGATAAGTAATTCAAAATCAATAGAAATAGCATTCATTGACTCACAAGATATTTAATCATCCTTCATCAAGATGTCCACACGTTATCTGTCTATTATCCACAAGTTCATCTGATGCATGGATTCCTTAATAGTAGTGGTCATGTCTGGTGACGAGCACTCGCCCTACACAGGTTGCACTCACAGATAAGAAGCTACAACGAACATCTCGTCATAAATCTTCTAATAAAAGCAACTGCGAATGTATTTCTTCCATCAGAGTGAAATTTGATATCATTTCACTATTTTGCCGAGTGAATAAGTTATATCAACGAACTAGATTGAGACATCAAACAGCCGACTTCATTTTATCAGTTCAGTGCAATAGGGTACAAGTACTATCAATTCTAATCGTGGAAATGACATACTTAGAACGGATGTTATTCCTGGTTTGCACTCTAGATGTTGGGTGCAAAAATTAAATTGTGTGCTAGCGAGTGCTTTTATTTACTCCCTATTGGAATTTCCGATCACGTTGCTGACAGATTCATAATCTAAAACATTTGATAACAGATTAAGCTCTTCCTTTGTTTTAATAAAACCGCAACCGTCTTACATGCGCTAATGGCAAACTCTATTCGTGTATATTAGAATCTTCTAAAAATAAGGTGAATTTTCGCGCAGGTGATTGAGAGCAGACTTCAAAAGGCTACTAAGGAGCTGTGATTCGATGATGCTGGCTTGAACAGGGCAATCCAAATTTAGCAATAGACTGATGTCAAATCAAATTCTACAAAGCAGATCGCGGAGCATTTCAAAGTGATATGGAGAACTTGAATCACAAGGATTTCCATTCTTAAAACTTCTACGATGTCCATCAAATTTAAAGCAAAAAGGGGTGAAGATGCATAGGAATACGCAACTGGAACAAAATTAGCAAATAGGCTGAGTAAAAGCGATCATTGAAGTTAACATGCGCAGAAAACTACCATACAGAAAGCAGCTGTGAAGTTTGTTATTTTCTTTGATGCGAAATAAGTCACATCATTCTTGTTTCGCAGAGGAATGTCAATTTTAGAGAAATTTTAGAAAAGTTATCACTAATAAAGTCAATATTTAGAGCAGCTTTATTTCATTATCAGTTTTTGATTTACGCCAGTGTTTGCAAAATTACGAAATTTTTATCTGAAAAAACGTTAAGCTCGGGAAGTGATTTAGTTTTGTTTCTAGCTATGATACTACAAGAGTAAGAGTAGCTTAAATTACTGAGTGCTGTCAAGTAAATGTGTTGACAATGACATTTTATTGATAAGATTTTATCAAAATCACTTAAATTTTGCTAAAAGGGGAGACTTTCGCTAGAATCTTGTAATCAACCTTCGACAAGAAATAACGGGCAAAGATTAAAAAAGGATAATTATCATATAGATCTAGTTTCATATATAATCTTCCTTTCTCTTACCACTACTGGTTTGTGAGGCAAGAGATTTCATGCCGCTGTTTATAGAGTAGGCTATAGGTAATAGGAAACAATTTGTGACAATAAAATCACAAGGAGAATTTTAGTCGACCACGGAATTGAATTCGAAATATAATGGCATGCGAAATCATGCGAAATTATATTTCAAATAACAAAACAATGAAATGCAATCTTGATAGAAATATATGTAATGTAAGAACGCCGTTTGTTAGCAGTGCGCAGTCTAGAAACAGCAGTACAATTAAGAATTGACGAAAGCGCCTATGACATCGCTTTCATAGCACTACTCTTTTATTCGTGTTTGCAGTTCGTATTCGTGGTAGTTTACTACTGTGCATAGTGACAAGTGGGCTACACTGAAACACAGGTGGATTACACAATGCTGGAATATCTTGCATAATGGAAAGTCAAAATGACAAATTTAGAACTGAAGCAACCATTTTCCTCATGACGGAAGAAGGCGTTCTTTATTGTCGGTTTCCTTAAAAGTACAACCAATGCATGAATATCATCAAAATGAGCGTCGATGTCGCATTTTGAATAAATATCTGGAAACTGCTGGCAAGAAATCGTCATTTGAATAATGACACGCCTCTTCCAATGATGAAACTCCCATAAATTTCATCTTAACCCTTTGTAAAGTACACTCTTTTCAAGAGACAAATTACAGAAATGTTAAAATTGATGAACAATTAAAATGCATCCAAATCTCTTGAGAAATTCTTTATTAGTCATGAGAATGGAATTCTGAGGACGAACAATTGGCAATAGTTTTGAAATACTCATTTAATATATTATAGAAGAGAGTTGAAGAGCGTGCGGACATTGCGTCCTTCAAAGCACCAATGCATGAACGTCAATATTGATGTATTCCATATCCGTTTCAGGCGATTAGTACAACACAGAACGGAAGCCCGGAGGAAAAACTTGAATTAGCCTTTCAACTTTACGATATTGACCGCAACGGGACAATTGAGGTCAATGAAATGGTTCAAATCATCAAAGTAAGGCTTTCCATTGATGTGTGTTCAAAACCCTTCATGCATGATCACGAGTAAGCTGCAATGACATGTGACTAATCAATCAATGAATATTGATTATTGTAGGAAGCAATCAATGAAATGAAATTTTTAAATGTTTAGAAGTAATTGATTGCACTGAAATTATTCAAGGCTCTCGATCAACTAACAATCAACTAATTGCAATCACTCGCAGTGAGCGATTAATTGCGGTAATTGCAATTGAGGCGACTCCCATAGAATGCCGACTTCAGAGTTTTCGTCATTCAGAGTTAGAGTGATTGAAAATGGTCAAAATTATCGAATTTTATCGTAGAAATGAAATCTGCTGCACATTTATTGTCTTTCTTCTAGCCAATTACCAGTCTCTACTGATGATTAGAAATGTCATTAATAATCAATCGATCTTGATTCAAGCTAATACCATAATTGATTCGTGACTGAAGCTTCAATCGGCTCTCCTGAAAGATTTTAGGTTCAAAATTCTTTTGAATATACGCAATCTTGAACGGCTGCAAATTTTTTTCTAGGATGTTAAGTGAAGTATGTTTTTTAACAGGCAAAAGGACGAATTCAGCTTTCATAAATAATATCATTTTTTATCTCTATTTTCAATTATTCAATGTTTGAAGACCAATAAATTGCAACTATTCAATGCCATCAATCTTTAAATTGAAAATATTCGAAGTTAGCAATTGATTAATTGCAATTATTCGAAGCTAGCAATCAGCAAATTGCAATTATTCAAAGCAAGCAATCAACTAGTTCCAATTATTCGCAGTTAGTAATTAATTTATTGTATCTTTTCATTGCTTGTAATCAATTAGACGCAAATACTCGGAGTAAGCAAATTAATTTATTGCAATTATCATCTTTCAGGTTTTTGTAACGCAGAACAGTTTCTGAATTGGATTTGTGGGAATCATTGTTTCCTTCTGTGGAACTCAATAAAGGAGAATTGATTTCCACCTTTCACAATACAATAGATATTGAATCAGCGCAAAAATTGTCGTACTGTTCTCTCCCCGATGTCGTCAGGAAAGATGACTCAGATCAGGAAAGACTGTTGAATAATTAATTCGATGTCACGAATTCCTAAAGCACGATTAGTGAGACATAGAAATCCGGCGGGGTATATGAGGTAGTCCTTAATTATTCAGCAAAGACGTAATCCATTCAACTAAACATAACTGCCCAAAATCAAACCTGAAAGACAAAATGTTTGTGGTGGGAACTTGATCGCCTGGACATCGTTTTCTATAGAGTAAATAATCACAGATTTTGCTACCCAAGCTAGAGAAAAATATCTTGCAACATCGATTATGTAATTGCCAAGTCATTCTTTAGAAGATGAAGAAATCTTTCATCGACTTCCTCCTTTCAACCTGTCAATGATAAAGCAGTTTGGATGGACATGAGGGAATACAAATCCTCTCATCTTACTGTAACCATTTGAATTTGCGAGGAGAATTGAGATAAAAGGAAATTATAGATTATGAGAAGGATTTGCTGACAATCAAATTCTCTGATGCGTTAATGGCTATGATTTTTATCTTTTCTACTGTCTGTATGTATTCTAGCAACTGAATATAGCAAGAAAAGGAAAAAGAGCAGTTTTTTTGAGCGTTTTTTGCTTCTTCCGCAAGTCGCTGCTCATTTCGCAATAATGATCTTCTACAAAATCTGCATTGCATGCTCGCACTTCATAAAGAAATGATAGGCTATATGAAGTGTCTATTTTTAGAAAGTTTTTTAAAGGGAATGCCTTTTAAAAGCATTTTCGTAATGCTATCGGGAGTCAAAATATCAATCTCGGATCGAATGTTCAATGATAAATTCTCTCATTTCACTTTTATCAGTGTTGTGTCTGATTGTAAGTCAAACTTCATTTTCAAAAGGCAAAGTCAAAAGAAAAGCTCACCAAAAGTTTTTTCGAAAGTTATTTAGCATTGCCTTCCATCCTTGCAATCGACCAACTCCAAATTCTTGTAAGCGACTCTACTAGTATTTGAAATTGCTTTGACTAAGTGGCATACTTTGTTGATAGAGGGAAGAGTCATGAATAATTTGATCTCATCTTATTTATTAAATTTTATACAATCAATTTCAATCACTACTCAGTGATAATCTTCACGCGAAAAAGAATTTCATCATTCATTTATACATAAGATTCATTAAAAATAAGATTCAAATATTTATACAAAAATATTTTTGTATAATGATGTCATTGAAACCATGACATGGAAGGGATGATATAGGATTAAGGGAATAGAGATATAATTATGAGGCAGTAAGTACCGGTACTGGGTTACATAGTACCAATAGCAGAGAAAATAATGACTTGCCTGAAAAGTAAGTGGTACCTGCATGGAAAGACAGCTAGAAAGAATATTTTCATTCATTATAGATCGAATCTTCTATCCATAACAATATCTCACTTCATCAGGAACGAGAAACAATAAATTGTCGAACGGTGTTCCAGTTTACAAGTCTACAAAAAGTATGAGAATGTATTCGAAAATATTCTGCTCAACAATGAATAACCCACAGAAATGATCAAATATTCCTCAAAGAATAGCATAAAATCTAAACAGAAAAGTGGCAAATAATTTGTGCATTTTCCTTCAAATAATCAAATTAAAAACGTCTTTCGACGCGAGAGAATAGATATTCGACTTACAAGAAAAAGAAAGAAAAACACTAAGAAATGCGCTCAAAACAAACTCATAGCAAGATCAACGCTGCAACTTATCGACTTGCCCTGTGCTTGACTCTAAAAGCGCAAGAAAAAATTGTATTGATTGTCATTGTCTATTAGATCTCATATTCTAAATGCCACCAATTTTTTTCATGGGCAGCTCTGCCCGATATTTCCATGTTCGCTGTAAAATGCTTGTGACACCTGCTGATTCGTCCATCAGAAAATCTTTCAACAACTGTCAAACGAACAACATCAAAACATCAATTCTGACACATGACCACGGTGAAAGCAACTTACGTAGAATGGAAGTTTCCGAAGACGTTGAACTCTAAGTACTACTGCAATATATTTGAAACAAGCGCGATCTCGAAGAATTGTTTAAAAGATCGTTTTCATTCTTAGTCTCACTACTTATTGAATCAACCACGTATATCAACAAATTTAAACCAACAACCAAAAAAACATGAACTGAACGGCTACAGGGATGTCCTCCTCGTCTGATGCTTATGATTCAGAATTTACATATGTACCATTAACTCCTCAGTCAAGTCATAATTTTATATGCTGCTAGTGCTTTGTAACCCAGTACTTCCTGCCTCATACATATCTCTACTCCCCATTTCCTATATCATCACTCCCATGTTTTATGATTTCATTGTGCAAAAAAATTTTGAATATTATTCATAAGTCAATGAGAAAATTCCTCTTTGCCTGAAGATGATCACTGAACAATGATCGAAATAGAGCGCATAAATTTATGAGATGATCGCACGGCTATAGACCCTTCCCTATCTTTTGGGTTCCCATTTGACCTAGCCTCTTGTCTCTAGAATAATCTACCAACAAGTTGTAAATTACTTTATTTTATCTGTTCATCACTGATATTTTTCATAACTGCACTGTATAGTGAAAATATCGATGTGCCACCATTTATGAGACTTTCATTCAATTCTTTCAAATTTCTTTCACAATAGTGTCAAACCCGTTTATTTAGGCACGCTATGCTTCAATCAATATATTAGCTATGTAAGTGATATACCGCATTAGATGGTTTATTTTGCATGTATCCATTCGTACTTGATTTTTCTCAGTAACCATTTTTCAAATCTTCAAACTTCATGAATGGATTTTCTTCAAAAGCTATATTATTTCTTTGCTATTTTTTATGTATATTATTTACATATTTTTGGAAGAAGATAGCCAAAGGATAGGCAAATTTAATGTAGTAGTGTAATCAATTCGATTTATTGTTTGTTAGTGAAATGCGCCCAGTCAGCACTGCCGATTTACTGTATCTTTTCAGGAACAGCTACTGATAACATTAATTTTTCAGACTGTTGAATTTTTTGCATGTGTTCAAACATATAAAAAAATTCGAATTCGATAATTTGTCGTTAGCATTGTTGTACCGGTACTATTTTATCGCATTATTGTTAGATCACTTCGAGAGGGCTGCTTTTGATTCGTGTGAAAGAATCGGAGTCGGTTGGTAAAAACCCGCAGGATTTTCAATGAGCGCCTGTCTAATTTTTCCTTAAAAGTATCGCCTTGTGGACATCATTGTGCTCCGAACAGTGGCAACCTCTTTATTAAGCACTTGAAGCTTGAATTTACCCCGATCGTTTCTTGATAAGCAATTTGATCACTCTTAGTCAGCTGAAGGAGAACTTTTCGTGTTGTAATACCCTTTATTCTCGCTACTGAGTTGCAAATGCCAATGGAAGTCCAGCTATTGTTCGACGGCAGCTGACGGTTGACCACAATCTATGCAGGGAGAATATAGCAAGACAATCATCGAATGCGTGGCGTTAAAAAAGTGTCCCATTGTCATAGCCTGAGGTCAACAAATAACCGTAAAACCTGTAATAAGCCGCCACCCTGACAAAGTGTTTGAAGAATGGACTGTCACCCTATAGGCTAGAGCGTCACCGGTAATAGAACTCCACTTCCTATATTTCGGCAGTGTCAGTAGTGTGTACCAAGATAGTTCTTTGTGTATGATCGGCCTGATACATGATTTGTAGTTTGAGCTTCTCTGCGTCTTCTGAATGTGTCTTTGTCATTATTGGTATCAAAATTCTTCATTATTAACCATTGCTTCAAATTAATCATTTTATGCCTCGCGTCGTATGTTAATCAGGATTTGTGCTGCTAGTCATCTTGCTTCCTTTTGTAGGTAATAAGATATTTGATGAATACATGGTTAATATACCAGTCAATTATAGTAGCTAACTTACGACTGAATTAGGTCATAATGCTTTTTGTCAATAGCGCTTATAATTCAACTAATTGAAAATCGATTCCAGTAAAATGTGTATTTAGTATCACATTAAGTTTCAATCATAGGATAATAAGTCATATGCCAATAAGTCGAAATTTGCATGTAAATGCTTTAATACCTTATTTTTGCGTTTGTAATGACCAAGTTTTTTTCGAAATTTTTAGTATTAAGTTTGAGGTGCGCATTATAATAGCCTATAACATGGTAGCAACGAAAGATAGAATTTTATATATAGACATATAGACTCCACTACCTTAAAAAATGAAAAACCATGAAATTATTCAAATTGTTAAAGAGTAATCCATTCATCTAAAAACTATCTGCGGTTTAAAACAGAAAAGTTCGGTAGTCTGATATCAGAGTCTAACCAAAGCTCAAGTCATAGCCACTACGCGCACTGTCCAATGTATTTTTTATATGACTAGACGCGACAGGTACAGTATATTTCTTATTGCGCGATGTATCTCAGCTATATTTTTCGTGTGTTTGGGATGCGTATTATACATGGTTATATGCATTTCCCACGATTTTTGCTGCTGAGTTAAAAGCACGTATTATACATGGAGGCGTATCATCACGGAAAAATGCGGTAATTTATCGGGAACACAGTGAAGCATTTACATGTAATTATTTGAGATCTGCTTCATTGGACAAAAGATGATCTATAGAGCGATGCTGGATATTTCAAAATGATGTGAGAAGCACCCAACATTCAAACCCAACGCACACCCCTGGTAGGAACACAACTTGGATGTTTGCATTCGCATTAGCCATGTGAATTATCCATTTGATTTGCATCACGATGTTCCCTGATAATACTTTAACTTACTGACTTTCACATCTTTGCCAGACGCGCCTCGTCCCTTGTCTATCTCCATCTGAACTCTGTTTCATTCAAGAAACTTTCATTTGCATTCTCTTTGTTTTCAGGCGATTTACCTCATGGTAGGTGAACCAGACGATCATGATGCCAGTCCTCAAAACCGAACAAACGCCATTTTCGAGCGAATGGACATCAACAATGATGGCCGGTTAACTAAAGAGGAATTTGTCAAAGGTTGTCTTAACGATGAACAGCTATTCAAACTCTTAGCTTGTACAGACAAAACTTCGTGTTCTTGAAAGGAGCTAGTCAATGTGATTTATGTTACTTGCCGAAGTACATTAAAATTTTCACTGAAAGTTCTGTGGGTTTATTGGTTTTCGTGGCAAGTTCTGTTTTTATTCAGTTATGATGACTGTAATGTTGATGCTATTGATATGCATAATTTAAAACATAATTATAGGCATTTTCATACAATTTATTTGTTCAAAGGTGCCTTCACCTCTTCTATATCTCCTACTCCTTCTTTTCCTTTAATCCTTTTCTGTCTTATACTTTATCTTCTTCCTCTTTTCAACTATCGGCTTTGAAAAGGGAAAGCGGGACCTCTTTGCCCTCTCTTTTCCTTCTTCTTCTGTCTGTTTGTCAAGATAGGAACCCCTCAGACCACCATCTATCAATAAGACAGAACCTGACGAAGAATACAACTTCTCCTGAATTCTGTCGTTTTGGACAAATCAGCGCGAATGGCAAAGCGTGGCCTCCTCGTTTGCCGTCTCTTCTGACTCACTCACTCACTCACTCTCCCCTCCTTCTTCCTTTTCCTTCTGTTTGTCAAGACAAGATCCTTCGAACCTCCAGGTACTTCTTCATGTCGCATTCTGCACACTTCTTGCTTCTTTCTCTTCTCATGCTTTCCTTTCTTTTTCACCGTACTCTCTCCATCTGTCTCTCTCTTTCCATCTCCGTGGGCACCTAATACAACTTCTGCTAACAGTTTTCGTGTTATTCTTGTCACAGAATTCAATGCCAGTTCTACATAAATTTTATATTATCACCATGAACTTTATTTGACTATTTATACTAAATGATTCCATCAGTATCATTCGTACTCCGTATAAATTACTAATTTTTCGATTTTTTAAGGTGAATTATAAACTCACAAAACTCTTACGTTTGAATAATTTGTCAAACGATATTGTATACACTTGGATTCATGTATAAACATGCATAACAGATCCTGTATATGAAAAATATTTTACAATTTTTATCACTATTTGTGTTGGAGAAAATGAACAACTATATGGAAATATATTTTGAATGAAATTTCTCTGAGATTCAATTTTCGCAGTGTTTTCGTGATTATGTAAATTAACATGTTTGCTTGTATTGATCTCAAAATATTACATCACCAAGCAAAACATCACCGATTGTATTTAATGCTTTATGGATTTGCAAGATGAGTAGGTGACACTGTTTTTGTCAAAAGCTTTGGTACATGCAGTCACATTTTGTGATTTCAGTATGGAGTCGCGGGGATGCTTCTCAGCGGCGAATCTAAGAACTTACCAAGTGGGTAGATATACATGCAAATTACCAGTGAATTGATAGAATTCTTTCAATTGTAAGCGCTCTATTGGACCTCCAATGATAAATGTCGTGAGAATGCAAACTCAAAACCTTTCCAAGCATTTAAAGTGTGCATGTATGGTACGGATCAAAGCGTGAACATTGAATGAAAGGCTAGCAGTAGATAATTATGTAACTTCTCAAGTCTAAAACCCGCTGTTATGAAGTCAACTCACACGAAACACATGATTAGGAGAGGGTGGTATTTCTGAGACTAGCATACTAGATTGGGAAACGCATTTGTGAAGTGTGAATTTCTCGTTGGCAGAAATATTCTGAAATGAAAAGCCACTTTCCATCATTAGCTGTTATTGTTGATTATTTGCTTTCAATAGAAGAAAGAATGCACATTAGCACAGGACAAATAACACTGGGAGCATTACATCATACTTGTTGTTTCATGAATGGACAGATGACATTCTACAGAATAGGATAATCTACAGGCATGCAATACACTGCATGAAAATCAGGAGCGCAGATTTGCATGAAATAATTGATGTTAGAATGTTTATAAATTGATTGATGTAAACATTTCATATTATTGGGTGCGTAACATAAGAATGTATTTGATCGTATGGACTGCCTGCAATTAGAGCACCGTCATTCATATATTTTTCAGCTACTGCTCTATTTATGTATTTCCCATATCGGGGCAGTTGACCGCATGAGGAGTGGAAATAGCCTACTCCGTGTCACGAGTTTCGGAACAAATTGAGCAATGAAATTGACGCTGTAAGTGTTCAATGATGGAACCTTCGTGTACGTGGATGTGCACTACTTTGCATTCCATGAAAATGTTCCAGTCGTCAAGGAATAAAGTAAGCCTGTCTGATTAGCGGCTTGGATGATAGCAGGCAAAGGAAGAATGCTCAAAGATCCATTTGTACCAGTTTTATCTTCACACTCGCAAAGATTTATAATACATAAGCGTTCTCATTCAAGACTTTGCCCCATTTTTTCGTTGCACATAGGTCTCATGTTGACATATTGTATGTTCCATCACTGCAGTCATCAGTTGGTGGGTCCAGCGCACCTCGCAGTCATATTTTTCTTATTCACATTTTTTTTGATTGATGATTCCATATCACATTCATATCATATACACAGCACATGCCCATGTAAAGTTGCCATTCTTCATAATGATTCTTCAAGTATTTATTCTTCATGTAATCTCAGCTGAATTTCTAGGAGCATCAAGGAAGGATAGCCACACCAAAACCTCTCCCATCAGGTCCCAGAGAAAGTAGCAATATTCTTCAAAAATGAGCTGCTGTAATGAAATCAGACTTCGAATGCGAGCCTGCTTCTTTCACGCTTCATCGTGCGTGACTGGCTGCCCAGCAAGGACAACTCGGTTTTATATAAATGGTTCAACGTCAAATACAGACTGTTGACAAGTTTTCAATTCAGTTATCCATCAATTTGAGCTATTCACAGCTGTTTATAGTCAGGAACTTCGACATGTATGCATAGATGTTGGCATCTCTCATGGAAGCTGATGAAATACATGGCACGGGATCAATAAATGTCCATGACATAATTCGCTGCAGAAATGGATCCTCCAGCAGACATGGAGGAATGGCCCAACTCACCCAAAGCATGATGACAATGGTCTTACGCGCTTCCTAAGGAATATTCACCTTTCTTATATTTTTACCCAGATTTAATGAATCAAATATGGAATTCATGAAAAGGGTCTAATTAACTCACATCAATATCTTTATTTAAAAAAAAATTATATATGAATATAAATGAAAAATTATATATGAATATAAAAAAAAATATTTTATGAAATTCATGGATACCTGTGGTTGCGAATATGCGATAAAGCCTATAATAGACAGGCACCTGTATTAATCCGCCACTTGTAATATAACGCTACCTGTAATAAATCGCCACCCTGTAATAGATCGCCACCCTATAATGTAACGCCACCTTTTAATATAACGCCACCTGTAAAAAATCGCCACCTATAATATAACGCCACCTGTAATAAATCGCCACCATGTAATACAACGCCACCTGCAATATAGCGCCACCTGTATTAGAATGCCACCTGTAATGGAACGCCACCTGCAATATAGCGCCACCCGTATTAGAATGCCACCTGTAATAGATCGCCACCCTGTAATGGAACGCCACCTGTAATAGACCTCGACTTACTATTTCGGCAGTATACCGGGAAGTAGTGAGTACCAAGATGTTTTCTTGTGTAAGGCCAGTCTGATATGTTATGTGATATTTGCATTCATTCATGTGTCTTCGTGTCTTGTGAATGCGTATTTGACTTCTTCATCATTAACCATTGCCTTAAATCAATCATTACTTGCTTGTACAGTAATGTTAATCACGATCTACATGCATGTTCTTACTTTTCATACAGGTATCAATCTTGCTTTCACAATATGCTAGATAGATATACTGCACCATCTTGTTCATTGCTGAGACTTCTTTGCCACCATACTTGTGAATTGGGCATGAATGTTTATCCCAATATACTTTATCTGCTACATACCTTATTGAATTTCGATGAACATAAGTAAAAAATTGGATTTAGTATCATATCAAGTTTAATCAAAAGATAATAAGACATGCTAATAAGCCGAACTCTAAATACTTCATAATATCGGGTATTTAGTAATGCATTTAGTTATTTGAGATCTTTGCAGATGGAACATACATGCACATGTAAATACAAGCCTTATTGAAACGATATTCCTTGATGCTTTTAGACTCGAGATGTCGAATAGCTGACCACCACTGTCCAATAGAACACAACCTGTAATAGACTGCCACCCAAAAGAGAGGGCTGAAAATAGATCGCCGGCGGTCTGTTAGAGATCTTGAGGCTGGGTCACATTGAAAACCAGTTGTGCGCTGAACAAGACCGATGCAGAAGAATTGGTGGTCAAGTAAAAAGAAAATACCACCCACTGAAATCCCTGGTTTTTCTTCTAAGAGATTCATAATGATGAATAAAAAGGCATTTTAGTTATTCATTCTAATCCAAGTCAAAAGCAATTTCACTGAAAGTCAAAATTCTATCACCTAGCTTTCTTCATTCATTTGAAGCGAAATTGATAAAGATTTCTCATCAAGCTAGAAAGGACGATTGATTATTATCAGCTATTGAGAAACCCATGTCAATCAGCAATATATTGATCGTTTTAGAAGCCGTTGTGTTGCTCACTGGAGAAAATCCATTGAAATCACTTTCAAATGATTTATTGTTTCAATTAAAGAGTGAGTTGGCGTGATTGTTCATGTAAAAGTTGCAGCTGAATATCGTTCCGATTCTGACTTGGTTCAAAAATTTGCAGAAAGACATTTTTTACTTTGATACAGTGATTGTAGACGAAAGCATGAGAAGCGGGTCGAAGGGCATTTTGTGAAGACTAGCTGAATTGCTCGTGTATGCCGTGTGTGATACAACATGAAGATTGCTGTGACTAAACACAGTTTGAAATTTAGAGTCTCGTGTGAAATTTAGCAGCTGGAGATATCTATGATGAGTACTAATATATCTATGGTAGCTCCTCTTCCAACATAGAAGTAGGACTTTCTATGGTATTGTTAATTTCTATGTCTTCCAATGTATTGAAATTGGTTTCTATATATAAATATATTTCTAAATATAAATATATAAATATATAAATTGATTTATATAATCGAATAATGATAATTGATCAAATTGCTGCCTTGTAATGATAAGTAGGGTAGTTGATTAAATTGCAATGAGGTCACCGCAGGGTTGGAACCGGCCGATCGGCCGGCTCTAGCCCTGAGGTGACGTCAATGCAACTTAATCAACTACCTTACTTATCATTACAAGGCAATAATTTGATTCACTGCGATTATTCGATCACAGAAATCAATTAACTTGAAATTAGAAAACTTCGTCACAGCAAAAAACTGTAATATTCAAAAACTGAAATATTCCCAATCTCTGCATGTCAAACTTTTGAAAGCAACTAATTACGTCGGCCGGCCGATTAATTTAGTTAGAACCATGTTGACCGTTGACGACATTCAGTCGAGAATAAATTGTTAGCAAATTACTACAATATTAGGAGCATGTAGATGTCGCATAATTTGAGAGCATCTAACCATGTTTTGAAACAAAGATATTGCAAACTGTTTTTTAAACAGTTAAAGAATAACTACCGGCAACTTATGCATGTGATTCATACCCTAGTACTTCATCTATTATGTAGCTTCCAGAATCCTGAATTCTAGCGTGTATGAATTTTGGAAGCATTATGTATTCCTCAGCCCATCTATTGTAAAATTATTCCAGATCTTGAATAGATTCACTGCATGGTTTATATAACACGTGGAGCATAGAGATGCAATGAATAATGGCTTTCAATGCAAACTAACCTGAGGCGCTACTACACGAACATTAACCCCTTAAAAGCTTCTTGTGGAGGCAGCATATAGATATGCGCATAATTACTATTGCATCAATGTTATTATCATATTGAATTACCTCTTGGGTCACTACTTTGATTATCGGTTTTCTATTTGCTTGTTTTTGATTCACTTTGAAAAATGTAGTTAGCATTATTATGAATTGTAAAGAAGACCTACGACTTATAGGATTAATAAACATGTCATTATGCGTATTACTGTTTTCGCACAAAACATGTTATCAAAGTGGCGAATAATTGCATTGCATGATATTGTAATATGTAATTCTCGCTTATACGGAGTACCGGTAGACCTATCATTCATGCATTTCATGTATGCTATGTGGAAGTTGAGTAATGTCTAATGACATAAGTTGATCAAATGAAGTCTGACGATCAAGTCCTTAACCAACCGGTACATAGAGATGCCAGCAAACCGTCCCATCCCCGACCGACCGGCCGGTTTTTATTAATCCGGCCACTGACCGATCGGTTTTGAATACGCCGGCCGTCAACCCTGCGCCACCACTCTCCGTCTTCCCAATTGGGAAAACATCGCACCGTAGGCATAACCTATTTGCATCACTGTTCTTCAAGTTAATAATAGTTCCTAAAACTTTGCTTTTCTTCTTATTACCTGGATTTTTTTGTTCAGTTGCTACAATAATAACACATTGTCTCTGTAATTGTGATGTGATGCATGCGTCGGTTATTAAACCTAAATCTGTCAATGTTCACTTCTGATAAACTTTGCCAAATGCGATAATACATGTAATTGTCAAATTGCGAGTAGGGGCCTAGACCTACTCACTGCTCATGTATCCAACAGCTGACACATATCTATTTTGCAACTTGTTAAGATAAATGTAGCCTACTGCGTCGAAGTGAAGTACCAAAATGGAAAAGTCAAAATCAAGAATTAATATATTCAAGTAAATATTGACAACTAATGGTATTGCAACCATAAAATGGCACCACAAAATAATTTCAGTTAATCGCTTGCTACCAATTAAAATCAGTTGATTCCATAGAGTAGGGATATATAGGTAGAGTGGCGACTCAAAAAAGTATCTGTATACAGTGAAAAGTTTTATATCAATAGATACAGTTTTTTTGAGAAGATTGCGTTCCCGCTGTCCAAAAAATTATTTGAGCAGTTTTTTAAAAAAAGTCAAAATTTTGCCAATTTAAATACTCCCGAGATGACGCACCTAAATAAGTGGTATGAAACAAGTTGGATATCAAAGGGAATGAATATTTGCTAATGAACATCCCAACTAAGCGAAAATCAAGCTGATTATCAAGGGAATTTCATGATCCGCATTGCAATGGAAGTCTTCATGAAAATGTCGCGATATTATTCGTGCTTTATTGGCTGAAGTTTTTAATTCAATTTTCACCGGCATGATCTTATGATTCACTAAATTCATGTTTCATTTCTTGAATCTGGATAGTGATGTGGACCCATTTACATATTTCAAAGTTAATTGAAATCATTGTCTTTATGTGATTCTGCTCTGCCAGTGGCAGGTTGCCTGTGATATGATCACGCTTAAGAAAATACTCTTGAGGCTCAGCATGAAAGCGATAGCAAGTCATCGAGTTGCTAATTTAACAAGCATTACTTTCCAAGGCTGTCATTACACGGACGGTCCGTAAAATAATATAATTTCCTTCTGCATTACTATCATGATCACTCAACTCAATTCCGTTGTAATTTCTTCAAAACTGCAAAAATTTGCACATCTCACATTTGGTGACAATACCACCTGTATCCCCCACGAGTTCATTCAATAAAATCGAAAGTGTGTACACATTGGGGATTTAATAAATGTGGAGTTACCACTCTAACTAAACATATTTACTTTATGGTTGATTCAGTAGTCTAATTCAATTTGCAAATTATTTTTGATAATGCCACTGTCGTATCTAATAAAATCTCCACCTTTTCCCTTTGAACAACCGACACTTTTATGAAAAAATTATAATTGCATGGCTTGCAACAGTTCCATTTTCCCTTGACTTTCTACCTTGCTGTTTTCTTTGCTTTTTGGATAAATTGCGTATGCGTTTGAATACTTGAACCAGCACACTTAATGTACTTTCATTATTTAGTCCAACTTGCGATGGTTATCGATTATCTCCTTTCTTTCAACGCGATATCTAGCAATTAATGATAATAAAATGAAATGCAGAATTTGACGAAAGTGGCAACTGCCTCAACTTGGTGGAGACAAAAAGATGCCAGAAGCAAACACGAAGTAGCAAAATATGCAAAGTCTGATAAATATATTAGTGACAGGAAATAATGAATGTATGTGATGCCAAATATGGAGTGTTGCCTCCTGTCAAAATTGATTTTTCAGTATATTTTTTACTGAAATTTCCTCAATCGCATCATTAACCCGCACTGAGGCATCAAATATTCATGAACTTTATTAAACAATGAAATGAAGAGCTGATTCTATTTGACGCGTGCGCGTTCCTTGAAAACACATTATCAACTTCGTCACGCCTATCTCGAATGTCAAAAATATTCAGGATAATGACGCTAGCTTTCTTATACGATAACTGGCTATTATTTAAAAAAACTAATCGCCTTAACTAAAGTGCTAACTAGCAACCAACGTTTCTCGGTCAGACGTTCGTGGCTTCGTTTGCTTCAGAGCAGAATAATCTTCAATTCAGAAACACCCCTTAAATGATTTACTCATCAGCACTTCTAATTTACTCACGTCTGGACGCGAGACATCGACTGCTTCTTAACACATTTTTTAGATTACATTTGGAGGCATTTATTTTTGATGCATCTGACAACAGCATAAGTTATTTAATTATATTTGAAAGGATTCCGTGGAGCATTGCTTACCAGAAAAGTAACATTCTTGTACAGTCCGTTTCATAAAAAGTGGATCATCCTAAAATTTGACTAAATAAAACATAAGTATGATGCAGAAAGCATTTTTCATGTCATTTCATGTACCTAATATATTTAGATGTCCTTATATAATCTGATAAGCTATGATACAGTAACGGTTCTTAAGAAGCTAATATTTTGTGGCCCTACCCTTATTGTCAATGACATTACCAATTCCTCTAGGCATTGATTCGATGATATCGTTGATTTTTGACTGATCTAATTTTCTCCACTCTCTTTTTAACAGTGACGTAAGTTGTGATACGCCATCTGTAGGTAGCGTTCAGAATTCATGGTTCCTTGCTGTATGTGAAGTTCAGAGCGGCCATTGGTCCAAATGCCAGCCCAAATCAGTAGAGTCACACCACCTTGTACCCGGGGACGATGTAAATGTCTCGGAATTTCCTGATCAGATTTTATCCATAATCTCAATCGACCATCACTATCCTTCAGACGGACTGATGCCTCATCAGACCAGACAACCCGATCCCATTGATTTCGCCAGTGACAATGACTCATTGCCCATCTGAGACGTCTTTTTGTATGCTGATCTGATGATTCGATCTGAGAGAGCCTTGAAATTCGACTCAATAAGTCTTCTACGAATAGCGGACTTAGAAATAGACGAGACTAGTGCAGCCATCTCAGTTAACGAGAGACTTGGATCAACTTTAACAAATCTCAAAATTAGGCGGTCTCTACGTTTGGATGTTTTGCGTGGACGGCCAGAGCCCTCTTTACGACAGAGTCGAAAATCATCATTATGCCATCGATGCACATTTGTGTAAGGGACACTTAGTCGCTTGCTTGTAGCTCGCAAAGAAAACCCTAGTTCTAGCAAGGCTGACACTTTGCCTTTTGTGAATGCGATCTCGTTATTGTTCATTTGTGCTTTGTATTGTTTTCAACCGGTAAGAGATAGATTTCTAGCTGAAAGCAATCAGGAGTGCTGCCAACACCACCGCAACGAAGTCAGGAAGCTATGGAACATGAAGTCCAGTTAATCACATGTAGCAGTTACATTATTGTTGATGAATAATGGTGCCATACTGGCTCTGATTGACCGATTTTCTTTATTTTTGTTTTGCTTGATAGCTTTTGGCTTGTAGAACAACATATTACATAACAAAGGAAACAAATGTAATTTTATAAGAGTGAGGTATGATTTTGTGTAACACTGCTAAATGAAGATCAAATTACCTACTATAACAGGAAAACACCTCAATATTCATGCTTGAAATTTCGAACAATGATATTAGTAAGCACAACTGACATATCTTCCAAATGTCAGAGAAATTCGTTCAAGTTTGGCGAAGTTAGACAAAGTTGAAGTTAAGGCGATGTTTAAGGGTGATCAATTTTTTATGAAACAATCTGTATAAACCACAGAATTAGACAGGTCGTCTCTTCTTCCGTTTAACTAGAAGGGAAACATTGGAACATGTAGCGTAAATAAAATGGCACAATCTGCTGACTAAATATCATAGCAATCGAACAATGAGCAGCCGGTTCAACATTAAGCACGCCAAATTGTGCTAAGTTCCAGTGACTTATCAACCGGATCACACAGCAAAGAGACACAGACGATGTCAAATTCTACAGAGAAGTTTGTGAACGTTTTTTCATGCGCCTGCTAACTTTTTTTATAATGATCGGAGGACCCAACATTATCGAGAAAACTTTTGCGCAATGATCTGAATTCTTCGAATCTGAAGGTGTCGTGGCGATCGGAGCATTTTGAAGGTATTCAGAGCAATCCGCAAGCGAGGCACGACTATTTTTCCTATCTCTGTAAGGTATAAAAAATTCCTTTTTGCAAACTTATTAAGTTCCTGCATGTGCCATCTGTTTGAATCAATTTGCACTTCTAGCAAAGTGATACGCTTAAACAATCTAATTCTGTGCTATAAACACTAAATGGCACATTCACAAATGACTCTGCTTTCAATTAATTTTGTCTCCGCTATGAATTCATGTCGGAGATATTTCATTTCCGATCTAGATAACATAGATATCCAACAATCCGACCTCTATGGGGTGCACCATCAGAGCCACTGATGGTGAAGCAGAAGTAGATGAAGAAAGCGGACAATAAGTAAAGGAAGTAGAGTGAAATAGAGATAAAATGAGGAAAATAGAAAGAAAGAAAGAAGAAAAGGGGAAGAGAATGATAAGAAAGGAAAAATTAAGTAAACAGGAAGAAAATGAAAAAGTTGAACCTAAAGTTGGAAGAGTAATATGGAGATAAGTGGCAGAAAGGGAGATAGAAGAAGAAAATTGATAGAAAAGAAATTAAATAGAAGCAGTAAAAAGCAAAATGGAAACGAAAGGCAAGAGCGCAAAATAGAGAGAAGATGAAGTGGGGTGGATCAAGAAGAAAGAAAAGAAGAAAAGGATGGATGACTATCATCATGGCATCAGCTAGTGTCTTTGATTTTCCTTTGTTCGAAGCTCACTTTCCTCTACATATTATATTCTCGTATATCCATTTCTGCGTCCATTTCGTCACAAAGTTGTAATTTTGCTTCAATCTAGCACCATCGCATTGAAATTCAGTTACCATGAAGATGATTCGAATAACAACAACCTTTGAAATATAACTCGACAATCAGACACTTGATGAATTCAAGTCTTCCCTTGTATATTGATTGTTTCTCTACAAAATTCATCAAGTCTTTCATCACTCGGTAAGTATCTTCCTTTGAGGGTTATGTAAAAGACGGTAATATTCGTGACGACATGTACATACGAGCATCAAAAGAGAATTCGATGACAACTTACATCCTTAAGAAGAATTCTCCTCAATCAACGATTTTACCGAGTGAGGAGAATCAACCGTCGTACTAGAGACAAGTTTCCGCATGAAAAAAAGCTTCTGTTCCAATGAAAGCATAATTAACGTGTGCGGAGACAAGTACACACCGGAAACTTTCACTTTTACAGCTTATCCCCATGACTTGTGTCTTTTCTCAAACTGTCTAAGCTGATTAAAAATTAGAGGCTGTGAAGGATGCAACTGTCGCACAGTCAAGGTGGAAGAAGTCGAAGCCCAGTGTCACTAATTCACATATTTATTTCGAGTGACAAGTATGGCGAGTATGATTTCTAAGCAGGTGTGATGCACACCACACCTAATCCAATTTCTATGTAATTCCTGTAACTGTGTATGCACACGTAACTCAAACTTAACATTGCCACAGTCAGATCCACAATAAATGAGCATAAGGGTAAGGCCAAATGACGAGCCGCGCTTTAAAGCTAGCAGCGACGTATAGCTTTGTCAAGCTTTGAGCTGCGAGTTTTACGCGGCCACATAATAAGCCATGGCACGGGTTTTTAAAAGCCGTATATGTCTGGGTGACATATGTGCACGTATGTACATGTAGCATGATCAATAATTGTAGCAAAATCAATTTTATCTTGTGCGACTTTCATTTTTGATAGTTGCACTGCACTTACAGACCGTTGCCTTTTGATGAAATAAGGTACTGTCGGTCAAATCAGCAAAGCGTCAAATTACCATTTAATGACACAAAAGAAGAGCTTCCATGATTTGTTATAGGCATGTTCGCTCTTCAATACTCACATGAATTATAGAAAGTGAATCGTGATTTCTTTATATTAAGCAAATTAGTTGCGTACAACCCTGCTGTATACATTGACATGCAAAATTTTGTTATGTAATACGACCACTGTATATGCACGTACGGTACAACAACCCATATGTGCACTTAAAAGCACGGAATAAAAGAATATTAAGCTTATACTACTGCCTCTTGAAATTGGTGGCCCGCGAGCCTTTTCGCGGGCCACTCCTTCCCACTATCCCAACTTGGTTGCCCACCACTGATCTACATCATGCCCGCCCATGCATGTTGTGCTGGTTGACCAATGGACAAGCGGCATCAATCAGTACTCAAGATTAGGCTAATGTTATCATCAGATCCATGGTGCGTTCGACGTCAAAGCTAGACTATTGATCAAGTTTTTGCAGCAGTTATTAGTGAGTTTGAGATCTTCAGCTCTTTTGAGAGTCAAAGACTGCAACAGTTCCGGTTGCGGTAGGCCTCTTTGAAATAGAAAAATCAAAGTATTGAGCAAGTGTAAAGCTTCTGCAACACGAACTCAATCAATTTGAATAAAGTGAGACATCAGAAGTTTTACTGCAGCAGTCAACATCGTGAAACCGCCTCCTAATACAACTAATCTTGTGCCCAATGACTTTGAATTTTAAAGGCATACTAATTAATCCTAATTAGACATTTTTATTGTTCAGTTGAAAGTAAATATCAATGTTTTATTTAAAATGAACTTATTATCAAAAGAACTTCTGATAGCGATTAAAGCAAGAAAAGTAATAAGAAACCTTTGTGAATTTCTCAACAACCGCGAATGTTTTACGACATCGCACCCCCGAGAAGGTCGGTTAAGGGATAAAAAAACGGGCGCTTTGAAACTTGCATAGACTTAATCTATGATGTCCATGAATAACTCCTATGGGTGTCTGTAAAATCAGAATGTAGCTTTTTGTGAAATATACATAGATATCGGAATGGTAGACCTATTAGAAACTAGGTTTTTGCGAAGGTCTCATGTGTAAGCTATTATGATGTCGCCGAGCATAGTGTGATAAAACAATTGATGGATTACAGTCCCTAGCAATAAATAGAAGCAAGAGTGTTCACTATAGCCCTATTTTGCTACTTAAACTTCAAACTACAACAAAATTGCAGGTTGTGAATATGCCTTGATCAGACATTTGGATCAGTTGTTTTGGGAATGGTCAAGTATGTAGATTTCAGAAAATATTTTTCATTAGCCGATATATTTCGGGATGAAAGCACATCCCATCATCAGGGCTGATTACATAATGGCATAGACTACAGCAGATGACATGCAAATAGGAATTTGAAATCATGCTATAGTGTGACAGAGTTAATTAACATAGAGACCTTACATGGATGCAATTTAAGGTCATGCCTTAAATATTTCCTTTTTTATAAATATTAAATATTTTTTTAAATATTTTATTTCAGGTCGAGTTTTTGAATGAAAACGAACTCCATTCTCTGAAAGGTCTCACACTCAGCAAAATTGGCATCTTTCTAAAAGTGGTTCTTGAAAGCACCTATTTCCAATTCAAACACAAAATTGACAAACAAGAGCAAGGTCTTCCAATGGGATCGTCTCTATCTGGAGCCTTGGCTATCATTTTTATGAACAAAATAGAGCAAAATGCCATGCAAACAGTGATTTACATGCCACTTTTTAAGCGATATGCGGACGACTGTTTCTCCATCTTTGAAAATGCACAGCAAGCGAATGCATTCCTCAACATACTGAACTCGCAACATCCACCCATCAAATTTGAAATTGAGCATCCCAATGACAATGGAACTTTACATTTACTTGACTTTTCTATAACTATCAACAACAGCGGCAAAAAACTATTCTCATTCTATCAAAAACCAGCCAAGAAAAACATGTTTGTGAACTATGGCTCTCATCTCCCATCTTCATCAAAAAACAGCTTCATCCGAAATGAAAGAAAGAGAATAACTGAAACATGCACAACCAAAGATGAAAGAAGAAAGCGGAAATGGATTTCGACAACAAACTCAGACTGAACAACTATCCCGAAAAATCAATTAAATCAACCAAAAGGAAAAACACGAATTCGAAGCATTATGCAAATGACAATAGAAGCTTCCTTCGTCTACCATTCATCTCAGACAGGGTCGATCATGAGATCAATAAGCTCTTCCGGCTTGAGAAATTGAATGTAAGCCTTACAAGATCTAGCTACACCCTGAGGAACCATCTCAGCCACAAAAATGTGAAAAACGACAAGTGCAGCATGAAGGATTGTCCCATTAAAAGCAATGATATATGTCTTCGCAAAAACACTATCTACAAAGTGATGTGCAACAAGTGCAAACATTTTTACATTGGCAGCTCCATCAGACCTCTACATTCACGAATCAAAGAACATACTACCATCAAACATTCATCTGTCTGCAAACATCTCCAGATGTGTCAAAACAGCAACAAAAACATAACAGTTGAAATAATTTCCTGCGACCATGATCCTGCCAACTTAAGACTTCGTGAATCAATGTATATCAACAAGCTACAGCTAAGTCTGAACAGCAAGACTGAGATGGATGATTATAAAAATTTTTTATTCATCTGATGCCATCCAATATCTTTAACTTATCCTCTTTGCCCACTATCTTGGTCCTGGGCATGACCTTAAACTGCATCCATGTAAGGTCTCTATGTTAATTAACTCTGTCACACTATAGCATGATTTCAAATTCCTATTTGCATGTCATCTGCTGTAGTCTATGCCATTATGTAATCAGCCCTGATGATGGGATGTGCTTTCATCCCGAAATATATCGGCTAATGAAAAATATTTTCTGAAATCTACATACTTATTGCAGGTATCTGTTGCTCCATTTATTTCTATGCTAGAATACAGATACGAATTCAATTTTTTAAAAGAAAACTGACATAATTGGCTTTCTGCTCTCTAATCATTAAGACAAGGCTCTTTAATAAATAAAATGCAGTAGGCCCACTTTCAAATAATTTCTATTTTAACAACTACTTGCTTCAAATTTGACTTAAATGACAATAACTTTTAATCAATAATCATTACTTTATTTCTGACTATTATTTTTTTTGTATTCTAAATAATAACTTCGATAGTTAATTTTACATATATATGATTAAAAATGTCGGTTAAAGTGCTCAAGCCAAAAAATATTACAAACGTTTTAATTTTGTTTTGTAATTTCTCTTCAAATTCCAAAGCTCCCTTTCACAATAAAAGCAACGCTAGTGGGAAGCATTCATTTGTATTTCCAATATAAGATAGAAGATTATCAAGATTATCATGCTGAAAATGTCGTCCGTTATGGTGGACAGTGGCATTGAAAAGATATATAGAGTACTTCTGATTTTCTTATCAATTTCGCACGATTCCCACAGTTTCAAAAAGTCTGAGTGAACAGATGCGGCTGCTTGTTCACTGAACACACCCAATGGAAGCTTTTGGTACTTTATAAACTGAATGAGGTGGTTGAAAACAACATGAATAGATGTTGAGACCGAAATAGTCAATTTCATGTGGCTTTTCCTATATTGAATCAATTTCATTTCATAATCATCCGTGAGGTTATCGCCGAAATAGGAAACTCGAACTTGATTTAATGAATCAAAAGTGTCGGCAAAAGGCCTGAGAGAATTATATTCTTCATGTTGATGAATGATGTCACGAAAACAAGTAACATTATTTAGAATCCCGCGGCACATTTTGCCGTTAAACTCGCCAGAACGCAATTTTGGTCTTGCGATGCCTAATCTATCCATCCAAATTTCAAAACATATTGTATTTTTCAATTCAAGCTCATGCATTAGCTTATTAGTAATTCGCAGAAGCAACTGGAGTTCAGGTAGAGCTACATGACGGAATAAGATGTCGTTGTTCGTAGCTAAAAATAATGGCTCATGTACTTTCAAATTCTTTAGCAGCCTTCTTTTGAGAAACCGCAAACTCGGATGCGTTTCGCTTAACCCATTTAAGGCCGCCTATAAAAATATCGGCAAATTTTCTATAAAAACGGTGATAAGTATTTCAGAATGTTATAATTAAGAATAATTTATGATGACCAGTTCATTACAATAACCCTTTCTTGGAAATTAAAGCCGTAACGATTTCGTTACGATGGCGTCATATGATGTCAAAATATACAAAAGCATGTTTTTTTTAAATGTGGCTTATGTATTGCTCCAACAATTCCTGCCGAAGTAATGAGTCATAGCTTCATCATAAAAGCTCTTCATCATATTTCAGAGGTATTTGTCGAAACTGTGAATTAGGAAATTTAATCAAAGGCCTGCTTTATGCTACTTGTCGTTGTTGCTTGCTGTGAAATTGCAATCGTTGAGATGAGAAGATGTTTTTATATTTCGAAATTCCTATCGAGAAATTGATTCAAGTGCTACATCGACTCCAAAGTCACACTAGAGTTGGAGACGCCTCGGTAATTCGTAATATCCACTCAAATAAAGAACACCAAGAAATTAGCGCATTTGAGATTGTTCCACATTAAGTAGGCCTAAACAATTCTTTTGTCCCGGGTAGTCATTGGTTTCTGCTACTAAGAGATCGATAAGACCATCAGAATGCGTATTAGGCATCTCATAAAACTTTTTGCCCTGAAATGCATCCAGAGAATGTTTTGTCCTATTTGAGAAGATGAGAATCGCCGATATTTGCCATTTTATTGACTGCTTTTTCTATTTACTAAAATGATCATTCAAGTCATCTTTTGTTGGAGTCTCACACTGCCTTACGATGTCACGAACCTCTGAAACTTCGTTTGAGAGACATACATACCTCTGAGATACATAAACTCATCTTCAACGCATCATCCTCAGAACTCTAGTGAAGCATTTACTTCTGGAGGTTTTGTGGCAACAGTCATATACCGTCATCGTCGGCATTAGGCCTATTGCATATTTCAGTCCATAGTAAGCAACAGCTTGGGTATTGTCTTCAGATAGCTACGTAGGTTGATATAATCAATTTTAGCCATTAGATGTTTTAAACCAGTTTGGGTCATCTCGAGCCGCTGGCGCTTGGCTGCCCTCGTAGGGAGAGACGCATCGTCTACGGCCAAAGAAGTTTTGTATTGAAATTGCTCGAGTCGTAGGCATCTTTGTATTCCATGCCTAGGTGAGCTGGCACCCTGCAATGTTTATGATTAAGCTATAAGAGGAAATGCTTGAGATTTGATCTCTCTTTGACTTGCTTCCGTACCTAACAAGTCTAATGTTGAGGAAAATGCTACGGCAATGGACTTCAGTCGGTTTTGTGACGGGAAATCCATAGACTATAAATAGCAACCAGCATTACACGCTGATAGAATACACTGAGAATGCAATATTCCAATGAAATTGTTCGTTTTCAGTATTCAACAAACATCAGTTTTGAAGAAAATTGACAGTACTCACCACCGTTTACTTCATTTACACTGACTGTTGTTGTTTTTGACATTTTGTATATCATATTACGCCAGTGTAACTAAAACGTTAAGGTTTAAAAAAATGACATGCCATGTCATGAATGAATATCTGAGGAAGCATTGATTGCTATTTTCGGACTTTGATGGATAATGAGATCACGCAAATCACCTGGATAGTAAATTACATGTGGATGTCCATACACTGAGTCTTTCAGTATTTAAGCAGATTTTAAGCCTATTTTTGTCTAATTTCGTGATAAAATATAAGCAATAAAAAGTGCTAATTTTTGAATTGGCGATTGTTTACCTGAAAATATGTGATAAATCATGCATGGTAATCAAAATATTGTATCATATGTCGCAAGCTGGAGAAGACAGCAGATTCCGAAAAGTGCTGTAACGAAAACGTTACACTGGCGCCAAATGGGTTAATGTCACCAACTGTCCTAACGGGATACGACCTGGAACCATCAGAACTGAATTCTTCTCTAGGACATCGACACCAAACACAAGGATAAGAGCAACCATGTGACTGTAGACCACAGATAATATTCGCCATTTTAAGATCGACGGAGTAGAAAGTACGAATGTTTACCTCGTGAATGTGAAGATCGAATACAAATGTAATTTCACATTGTTGTATGACTCCTTGGTTTCTGGACTGATAGCAATGATTATGATCTTCTTGACCTCTGTGTCAGAAAAGTCTTTGTCAGTCAGTCTGCTTGATTCTGCTACAGTTTGAGATACACTATCAAATATGCTCATGCAAAATTTGAGATAGCCTCCACCTGCATCAATCCCAAACTTAACTTGAGCATCAGAACAACCAATATTTCGAACCTTGAGAATGCGCTCGACCACAGTTTCAAGATCATGACAGTAAATTACTGGTGACATAAAAGAAGACTGACTCCTTCGAATTCCAGGTAGGTCAATGAGAACAAATCCTCAAGCTGCTTATCTCTAGCAGGGATGCGGAGTCCTATCAAAATGATAAGACTCCGACTCCGACTCCGGGGGTTGATAGGACTCCGACTCCGACTCCGGGTGGCAAGTAAATAAGCCTAGTTTTTTGAAAAATTATCTGGTAGCCTACATCAAAGATCATTATAGGCTTACCTAAATCTGCTTTTAGTGATCATTGTATCAATTAATTATCAATCATTTTCGATGAAAGCGTATCAAATATCGCTTTCAGTTGGATGCATACGACTCGGCTCCTCACATCTTCTTGATGTGTGCTTCACACGGTTTTTCTCCAGTCTCTACCAGGTACGAAAATCCCCATCCTTCTTCCAAAAATATGAGCATACTTTCGATTTTAAATTCGCTTTAGGGAAGCTATCACACACGATTAGCGTGTGTAAGAGGTAATGTTCTCAAAAAGACCAGTATTTCATTTTTGTCTCTGATGTGACCTTTGGCGCGTAGGTGTGATCGAGGCTAGGAAGGCTTGTCTTCTCTACTAAATCACCGAGTGAAAAAACAATCCTTTTTTCACTATCACGGTTCATTCCCTCAACTATTATAAGCTTTGTATGCACTGCTGTCTCTGTACTTTTGTTTGACGGAGAAAGTTGACATCAAGACAATGACAGCTCTGCACGAGAATAAATACTTTGCTTATATTATATTATTTCGGGTCTAGCTATAGGCCGGAGTCCTATCATTTGATAGGACTCCGGGACTCCGACTCCGACTCCGCATCCCTGATCTCTAGCATATAAATACTCAACTGTTTTTCTCAACTGATTCTCTTCCAAATACATTTCGTATAGTTGGGATAATCTTTTTAATCATGGTGGAGTTAGAAGCTCCCAGGTTGTTTTGTAACACGCTGGTGTCTTTTGATGAAAACTGTAGAGGGGGTTCACAGTCAACACTCACCCGCATAGACCTTGGACCTCGAGTAGTTAACTCAATGTTCTTTCTTTTTTCTACGTCAACTCGCTCTGCGACAATCTCTTTACTGTCCGAATCTGCTTCATCACATAAAGCAATAAGATTCGATCTGTAAGTGGTCAAATTGCATTCTTGGGTTAACCCTCGACCTACAGGAGATTCGCAATTTCCACACAATCTAATCACGGGAGTAGTAAGTAAAACTCCACCACTGGACCGCGCAAGATGGCCGCCGTCGCTGACGTTCCCCCCCTCCTGTCCGTCGAGTCGGTCGTGGTGTGCCGCCGTGTTGCTACGAGTCTGACGTCCCCCCTCCTGTCCGGCCGTCGTATAGCGCGCGGTGATGTGCTGTCCAGGTTGGCGTGGTGTGCCGGCCAGGTTGGCGTGGTGTGCCGGCCAGGTTGGCGTGGTGTGCCGGCCAGGTTGGCGTGGTGTGCCGGCCAGGTTGGGAGGGTGGACTGTTGTAGCTCACCTGAAAAAATCCTAAGTGTCAGAGTGGCTTTGTATGGGTAAAATTTTGAAAATTTTCCAAAGTGTGTCATTTCGACCTGGGACCCTCAACAAAACATTTTTCATCAAATTTCACGGACCCCCTCCCCCGACAGCAATCTTCTAACTTTGGTTCTAGTGGACGGATTTTGTCTTACAGCTACTCGTTTGAAAGAGAGGAAAAAAATGCTCGACGCCATTTTTGCCGCGAGTCAATCGGACCAGCCGTTCAAAAGTTAGAGCTGTTACAAGATTTTAGGTCGGAGCTCACCTGAAAAAATCCTAAGTGTCAGAGTGACTTTGTATGGGTAAAATTTTGAAAATTTTCCAAAGTGTGGCATTTCGACCTGGGACTTTCACCAAAGTTTGTTTCATCAAGTTTCACTGACCCCCCCCCTCGGGAGAGCTAGCTTCGATCTTGCCTTCCAGTGGACGGATTTTGCCACATAGCTCGTTTGAAAGCTAAGAGTGAGACAAATTCACTGAAAGAAACGGCTTGTTCATATCTGTCTTCGTTTAGATGTGAGGCGCCATTTAAGATTTTGGAAGACTGTCGAAAAACGACAGAGTTAGAATTTTGGACGTTTTGGGCTGTAGCGCCAAAACGAAGCATCGGATGGGAAAACGGATTTCAGATTCGCATTCAGCGTGAAATTTTGCATCTGTATGGTGAATTTGAAAGCAATCGCAGAGAAATAATTTTCGCTGACGTCCCCCCCCCCGGCACCGTACTTCCAATTTTGCTTCTAAAGGATGGATTTTGTCGTGCAATAGCTCGTTTGAAAGCTAAGAGTGAGACAAATTCAGTGAAAGAAACGGCTTGTTCATATCTGTCTTCGTTTAGATGTGAGACGCCATTTAAGATTTTGAGAGATTGACGAAAAACGACAGAGTTAGAATTTCCCAAGAAACAGCTCCAGCGGGCGAATGAAGGCTCGGATTGGTAAACGGAGGCCAGATTTGGAATCAGCTTGATGTTATTGTCCAATGATGATCGTCATCCAATGAGAATCAAGCATTTCTATATAAATAGCGAGCCTTCCACAGTGAGAATCATTCCATCGTTGAATCACACGAGTGACGGACGCACATTTTCTCTCTCTCTAGTTCCCTATTCTATTATCCAACTAAAATGGTAAGTCGCTACTTCCCTCCCTCTCCTCCCTTGAACGTAAACTTAATACAATCTTTTTTCATTTTCAGGCATCTACTCCATCTGCTGCACTAGTAGGACAAAATGGCGGTCAAACGTTACAAGGTTCGCTACGATCAGATCATCTACAACTGAGGCCAGTGGAAGAAACAACCAAGGTACATAATCCTACACCGCTACAGCGTAAATTTAAACAAGTCTTGTGTTATGACGATCATGGCGTAGTACTCCAAACGGGAATGCTCCCTTCCACGGATGTCAAGATAATGCACAATCAGTATGGGGACACACATACTGATCCCCGTGAGTCCGTACATTCGCCGCCAACTTGATATTATTGAGGAGTACGTGACATTAAATATGGACATTCCTACTCCTCTTGCTCAAGATTGGAAGGCGAGAGATGACAAGGATACTCCCTATAAAAAGATTTGGGATGGTAATCAAATTTGCCTACCGGTATCACATTGGTGCACTTACTATAAGAAGGAGGGAGATCATTCAACACCCATCATATGCGACGAGCTCGGAGAAGGTACTTGGGATATCCTTCAAAGTGATGGGCTATATTATGGTCGACACAAGGATAATAAAATAGCCTCTCTCTCCATGCATATGGAATCCATCCTATATATTCCAAAACCACCCAACGTGGACGACATAATTGATCAAATCCTTAACAGCAGTGGTACGAAGCGCAAGTCGGAGAAGAATGCTGCATCAAAACGCAAATCAAAGAAGGAGAATTACTAGTCCTTTCCTAACTCTACCCTATGACAATTCTCTTATGTGCTTTGAGTGTCGTAGACGTGGTCTTATTAGATACATTTTACTTCTTCGTTGCCATCATATCATTTGTGTATTTTGTCGTGAAAAGCATCGATGTAATTCTTCATTTTGTAATATGTTATAGAACGTTTCCTTAGATGTGTAAATTTCCGTTTTAGGCTTCTATCATCATTTTTATGGATTGTGAGGGTGAACCTGTACAGGAGCTCAGTGCTATTGCTATGAACAATTGGACATATCAGATTGTCAGTGTCTATCATCAACATGCCAACTGCAATCCCAATGTTGATCAATGGGCGAGAAAACACATTCATGGACTTAATCTGAAATATTTGCAAGACTATGGCTTTTCTTGTGAGAGTGCTCTTCTTATTGACTTTAAACGATGGTTAGCTGCTTTCAATGTTATACGCATCTTTTGTAATAATCCTGGTAAGGAGAGGAAAGTATTTCCCAATCTAATCATTGATGACATTTTGCTCCCACCTTGGGATAGTAGAGTGAATCAACATTATCATGAAGTCACGAAACGTTTTAAGGATTTGTCTGTTCCTATTTTGTCTGTTCGTTGTAGTAGCTACGTTCATAACCAATGCTTCTTTCCTCCTTACCTCAACACTGCCAAAGTCCTGTATGGTTATCATTGCTCGCTGTATGATAGTTACCAGCTGTATCTATTTTATCTCTTTCAAGCCATTGATTTATAATGCATGCTTGTTACCGTTATTCAATAAATGTTACTATGAGAAGAGTTGTTGTTTTCATGCAATGGATGGGTTAGATAAAGGGCGATCATGTCTTTCTCAAACGACTGCGGAACATCACATTTTCATAGGCAAAGTTTAAAAGGAGCTGTTCAAGATTATGTGATAAAGTTTCATAAAGATGAGATCGACATCGAAGCAGTGGTCGATGATGCTAGCACTCTATTTCTAGAGTTAATGAATACATTTTCTGATAGCATTGTCATGGCGCGACTAGTTGCGAAAATTAAGTTTAGTCATTTTGGAAAGGAAGAGGTGGAAAGTCGCTCTTTCCATTTTGCTTCTTATTCAATGGAAGTGGTAGATCACCCCGAAGAATTTTTTAAAAGACATATGATAAAAATTGCTGAACGTCTTAACGCATTTAACCATCATGGTAGCAGTCTAGTGATTGAAGCGATTTCAGATATTCACATTCAACTTTCCATAAAGAAAAATTGAAAATGTAGTGGTACTTGATTGTAGCACAACTGGTTTTCGAGCTATGTCTGCTCACTCTCGAAGTATATTCCTTCTGTACATGCGTCTATTATTTAGAAAAGGCTAGAAAATTCATATCTTCAAGAAGACTTGCTATAGACATCAGTAACGGTGAAACTATGTGTTGTGATGTATGTAAGCGAAAGGATGGAAATGAAAAGCGCATCTTCAAGAGATGTAGGCATGCTTTTTGTTAACGCTGTTTCATACGTAATTGCATTCAACTTTGCAAATGTAAACACTGTGATATTGCTCATTTCGAGTGCCACTTATGCCGCAATAGTTAGTACCTATGCAAATGTGGTAAAGATAGGTTTTAGCAACGACTAACACGGAAAATGGCGAAACGTAAAATGACGAAACGTAAAAGTCAAAAGTTTTCTTCAGCCATTCAAGCTCTCCGACGAATGAAAGCAAATCAGCGATACAATGCTATACGACATGCCAACGATAAATTCATTCGTGAAATTATTTCTCATGTCAGAAAGTTGAGGACGAAGAAATTAGCGCCAAAACAACGAAAGTTACTTAAGCGATATGCTACTAAATTGCGTTTCATCTCCAATCCTAAAATGACCCTTCAAAGAAAGAGGAAAACTCTAACACAAAAGGGTGGTTTCCTTTCAGCAATGCTTCCAATGTTAGCTCCTGTCGTGGGCAGCCTATTGGGTAATATCTTTGGCTCTAAGCGTTAATTATGCAAATGTTGAATCTCAAAGTATTAAAATGGATTTCAGACTTCAATGTGATAAAGTTCTGACTGTATCAGGTCCATCTCATGCAGGTAAAACTGTTTTCACGCTGAATTTATTGGATAAAAGAAGGGAGTTGTTTAAGGAACCTATCAATCGAGTGATTTGGTGTTATCGTATTTATCAACCGTCGCTGTTTCAGGAATTGCAAAGTCGCAACTTTATTCGACATGAAGGAATTATTCCAGTGGATAAACTTCAGTCTAATGATGTTGTTGTATTGGATGATTTATTAAAAGAAAGTAAGAATTCAAAAGATGTTACAGATATGTTCACTCGTGCAGCACATCATAAAAGGTGCTTTATCATCTATATCACACAAAATTTGTTTCCTGATGGAAAAGAAGCTCGTACACGAAACCTGAATACACACTATTATGCTATTTTCAAGAATCCGCGAGATAAAAGTCAATTTGAAATTTTAGCGTGACAAGTTGTACCCAGAGGATCAAAAGCCTTAATTGAAATTTTTCAAGCAGCTACTGAAAAACCATACGGTTACTTATTCATTGACTTTACGCAAGAGTGTCCGGAAGAATTTAGATTTCGAAGTGATATTTTGAAAACTCCCATGATTATCTACAAACTATGAGTTCTTATTCTCGCATGATTGTTATTCCTCAGGATGAATATGTACAATTGACTGCCATGCAGCAAGTAAAGCAACCTCTTGCAAATCAAATGTATAGGAAAGAAATAGATTATCAGCAAAATGTTCACATCAAAGATCCACATCGTGCTGTATTATTACAATCGGAAACTGTTGAGCAATTGAAAAACTTGAAGATTAAGATGCGTGACTCTGTATCGACTGCTACACTTTTAGCATCTCGCGCACATGCCATATCTCTTTTCAACAGTATTGAACCCCATCTCAATGTAAATGATAGAGGAGAAATCATTACAGATGAAAATAAAGTGATTGATGCTTCACGTTATGAAGACTTGATTCAGTATGCGACACGTAGAAAGCGCCGTCAGGGCTATGTTCCACCTGGTTGGTCATACTTTCTTAAACTATTGAAAAAGCATAATGTGCCAAAATTTGCTTTGAATAATGAGACATTGAAAGAACTTGATTCAACAGTGGCTACTCCTCCAATGCTTCAGACGATGAAAATGCCAACAAATTGGTTTAAGACGTCACCTGCTACATCCCCTCCCACACTCACTAAGCAAACAAGAGGAAGAACTCGACTTAGATCTACATCACCACGAAAACTAGTAAAAGGAAAACGTAAAACAGCTCCTCCCAAGAAATACATGTTCTCAGACTATTAATATGAAGCAGATGTGTTGCTTGCCATGTAATGAGCCGCCAGAGGTGAATGTCGTTGTCACTTGCACTTGCTGCGCCAGCTCTCACAATGAAACTCCTAAGCAATGTGAACACGATCGCAAAACCGCTAAAGCTAAATGCTGCAGTTGTTGTAAATGTAGAAAGGCAAGAAAACAAAAAGATGAGAAGGAGAAAAAAGAGTCAGTCGTCATCGACTGAACGTTTGAAGTCAATCTATTATGATGTAAAACATCCGGCAGGATTTGCATCTATCAAGAAATTATCAAAAGCGAGTGGTCTTCCACAATCACAAGTGAAACGATGGTTAAAGGGTCAGGCTACCTATACACTCCACAAACAAGCGAAAAAGAAGTACCGCACCCGCCATTATATTGTTCATGACATCGATGAACAGTGGCAAGCAGATTTGTGTGATGCTGCCTCCATTTCAAAACATAACTCGGGCAATAATTTTATTTTAACCGTCATTGATATTTTCTCGCGTTATGCGTAGGCTCAACCTTTAAAAACTAAAGAAGGGAAAGGAGTAGCAAAAGCATTCCAAACAATTTTTCGAGAAGGTCGCATTCCAAAAAGAATTCAGAGTGATCAAGAAAAAGAGTTTGAAAATCAGCATGTGAGAAGATTATTTGAGAGGCATGACATTGAGTTGTTTAGTGATAAGAGTGCTTATAAAGCTGCTCTCGTTGAACGTTTTAATCGCACATTAAAAAATCGCTTGTGGCGACATTTTACTGCCAACTTGATACAAAATTGGACAAAGGTTCTACAAGATACACTCCATGCCTACAATCACTCTATCCATCGTTCTATTGGACTCAGACCAGTAGATGTAAATGCTGACAATGTAGATAAAGTGCGCGAATCATTCCAACGTAAACGCACTCATGTGAAAATTGGTGATAAAGTTCGTATCTCAAAAGTGAAAAGTGTTTTTGCTAAAGGGTACCTTCCGAATTGGACAGAGGAGGTATTTACAGTATCAAGGATTAATCAAAAAGACTCCCACCACCTACAAGTTGAAAGATTACGATAATGAAGAAATTGAGGGTAGCTTTTACCGCGGTGAGATTGAGGTAGTCACTGAAAGTGAAACATATTTGGTAGAGAATATCATTCGATGTAAAAAACGGCAAGGTGAAGAATGGTGTCTTGTTAAATGGACTGGTTATCCTTCAAGTATGAACTCTTGGATGCGTCGTGCCGACATCTTTCATCTAAGTGATCGACAGTGATTCATGCAAAGTTGTAACTAACAATGTTTAGGGTTTGAGCTATGAATCCAACTGCCTCATTTTATTCACGACCCTCCTATGTAAGTGGTGGAGGACAAATTTACATCGGCGCTCGCCGCCAACGTGGAGGTAGCATACTTGGTGCACTGAAATCTGTTGTAGCACCTCTCATATCCAATGTCGGTAGATCTTTAAAACGAAATGTTTTAAGTAATGCCGTTGGCTTTGCTGGTGATGTTGCTAGTGATCTTTCCAGAGGTAGAAGTTTTAAGAGCAGTTTGTTGAATCGTGGGAAGGAACGCGGTTTAAAAACATTGAAGCAGGCCTTTGCTGGTGTTACTCAAGGAAAGAAATCACCTAAAAGAATGAATAAAGGAAGGAGGAAACATCGCGGAGCTGGTAAGGTGCGATCTTCAGTCAAAAGGCATTCACGCAAACGTCGCAGAGGCTCTAATCATTCATCAGGCGCTAAACGACGACGCTGCTACAACTTCTAATCATGGAGTGTAAAAATTCTGGGTTTTGTTTGTTTGATTAACAAGCCATACAGACAGATATTCTTAGTTCAAGTATTGTAGATTATCATCCTCGAACAGCTGAGAATGCTGGCCCCATTGAATTTGTTATTCCTGGTGGTAGTGATGACTACATAGATTTGAGTTATGCGATGGTTGATTTGAGGTTTAGAATTCAGCAAGCAGATGGAACTGCTATTGACGATGCACATAAAGTTGGACTGAACAATTTACCATTGACTACATTACTTCGCGATGTTTCTCTAACGATTGGAGAGCAGCAGGTGGAAGGTGGTCAAAGCGATTATCCCTATAAATCATATTTCAATCATGTATCACAGTTTCATCCAGCAGCACAAACAAGTCATATGGAAGCCATGGGATGGTACAGAGCGAAACAAACAGTGGCTTTGTAAAGCGATCTGCTATGTTTAAAGATAGTAGAGTATGTCAGCTATATGGTCCGCTGAATTTAGACTTCTTTAGACAGTCAAAGTTTTGACTCTGTAATACCAGCATGCGACTCAAGCTGACATTGAATAAGCCTGAATTTGCGCTGAATGCATTTGCTAAAGTTGACAATTTTAGAATTCATGTGGAAGATATTGCACTTTACATTCGTCGAGTAGTACCGAATCCAAGTGTCATTAGAGGGCATGCTGAAGGTCTTAACCGCCAAAATGCCATTTACCCCGTTCAGCATACAAAGCTTCTCACCTTTACAATTCCGAAAGATCAAAAGAGTTTCATGAAAGATGGCCTCTTTCCATCGGAAGCACCGAAGCTCCTCATGTTGACAATGGTTTAAAATGATGCATTTAATGATAATATAAAGAAGAATCCTTTCAATTTTAAACACAATCAGTTAAGTGAAATTGCTTTACGTGTAAATGGTGTGAGTCATCCTGGTCCACCCTACAAACCAGAGTTTGCTTCGGATCAATTTATGCGCAGTTATGTTGATTTTATGGATGTCTTTGGCTTTTACAATACGGATGACACCAACGGACTCACTATGAAAGAGTTTCACCCTTACTTTACCATGGGGTGTCTACACACCCCAAGACGTCGCATTTTTTGTGTATTTCTTTAACTGGATAAAGTCCGATGATGCCCTCCCAGTTTATCCTTGAGGTGAATATCACTAAAAAGTTACAGTAATAAACTTTTTGAAGTATGAAGTCATTTCGCGGTGAAAATGTTTTTGAAAAATAGTAGCGTTGTTTACCATGGGGTGTATCACACCCCAAATATATTTTTTGTATCGAACAACAATGGAGGTTTAGGATTCTGTTCTGAATGATCCTAAAAAACAATTGGTGTATTCAATTTTCTACAGTCAACAACGTGGACATTTTATGATAGCGTGTTCAGCACACACGATCGTTTGACAAAAAAAACACATCTTTTTTAAAATTTTCTGTCACGTTCTCTTGGACAATGATCGCATCGCTTTTGTTTCGGTACCTGTTGGATGATAGGTCTCATTGGCAACCTTGCCGGCTCAAGTGCGTTGCCCTCTCTGCAACCAATAAGAGACTTTGACAATTGAAGTAGAAAGCGTTTCGAACTTGTCCACTTATTTGTTCATGTTCTGGATGCATGTAGAGGAATAAAACCAGTGCGTTGTACAAGCAGATGTTCAGCAAATTCATGAACAAAGTCAGAGACCAACGATTGCTTTTTCGAATGCGATTATAATTTCGCACCAGTTGGTCTAGTGTGTCCACACCGCACTTCCTTTATTGTAATCAAGAATGATTTGAGGTTTTCTTGACTCATCACTTGAAATGTCGATGTCGTGATGGTTGGTCGACAGAAGAATGACAGCTTTATTTTTCTTCGGGACGTAGGATACAATTGTTGCTTTGTCTTGAAATCCGAATACACTGGTGAATTGTTGCCTAGATGAATGAGGCATCATTTCCGAAGGTAATTCGGTTTTATTACGACGAATGGTGCGGCCGTCATAGTCATTTGATGTCCAAGAAGATTTCTTGCAAGCTGCAAGCTTGTAAAAAAAATTGTCCATATAGATGTGACGGACAGATCCTGTGCAGAAATCGGTCAATTGAAGTACAACACGCTGACCTTCACTTCTTTCCGGAACATCACCAACTCTTCCTACATAAGGCCGTAAATTGAGGCAATAATAGGTTTTTGAATCACATAAAGCCCATAACTTTATTCCATAGCGGCCTGGCTTTGAAGGGATGAACATTTAAAAAGGACAGCGCCCTCGGAAACTGACAAGCTGTTCGTCTACAGTCAATTCAGATCCACGTGAATAGTTAGCTCGAAATTTAGTCACAATTTCTTCGAAAATACGGCGCAAAGGTTCAAATTTGTCTTGAGAATTTCTTTCACTCCGGCAATCAAATCGAAGATAACGTAGAAGTTGAGTGAATCAATTTCTGGCCATGGAATCATTGAATATTGGCCTTCCCTCGGCCGCACTCCAGAGGTCTGCCAGTCGTGTTTTGTTCTCATGCAAAGCGCCAGCAAGAAGCAACAGACCGAAAAAAAGTATATAGTTCTTCTACATTTGTTTCTTTCCAAGTATGTGTATGCTCGCTAGCTTCCTCACTGGTGCATTCAGCTATCTTTTGAACAAGACTGGGAGAAATGAATAATTTGAAGGCTTCCTCAGGTTATGAACCACAGTGTCTTTGAGCATGCTTAGTAGGACCACTTTGATTTCGAATATAGACAATAAATTGCTACGACTCTATGATACGATTCCATGGTATAGTGGTTAGAGCTATAGACCATGAAATAGCATGACATAGGGTCGAGTTCTGAGTCGACCTACCTCTTTCCCTTATATTATTTCTAATCTGAAATCATATATTTTCTATATCATATATCATTATCATATATGTATAGTTAGGATGCGTCTGTTTACCCTTCGAAAGATTAAAATTTCAGGATTAGAAAGATCTGCCGTTACATCAGTCGATTATCCTACATATAGTCACTTAGTTTTTTAAGATAAATTAGAGTTTCCTGATACTTCGTACAGTAAATACCATTACAGTCAGAATCCAATAAATTCATACACACTTTTTCTTGACATATCCATCGCAATATACAGACAAATTTTTCACAAATCGTTTTAGAAAGAGAACGTATGCAGGTGATATAATGCCAGTCAGCAGGTGAAGGATTTTCCAAAACGGTGATTAAATTTAATTCAATTAAAACAAAAACTTGCGAAAACTGACTGCTTTATTCGTGCTTCTAGCACTATTTAACAGTGTTCGAAAATCTTTTAGTATGAAAATATTGCTAAGATTGATTAAAAGCATTTACAACAACCGATTGTGAATTGGGGTGGATCGCACCCCATGGTAAACCATGTTACTTTTTTTCTTGGTAAAGTAAGGGTTAAGAGTGGATATACTATTTATGCATTTGATTTGACTGCTGACAGCGATATTAGTGCACCCTATCGTCAAGCGAACGTGCCTCATAATATTCGTTTGGATTTGACGTTCAAAAGAACACTACCTGAGACGATCAATGTATTAATTTATGCAGTCTTCGATTCAAATATTGAAATTACAAAGTATCGTGACGTGATTCTTCAGTATAATCGTTAATGAGTTGGTTGACTGCTGACGATATTTAAACTAAAGTGCAGCGTAATGCAGACGAAGCGACGTTGAAAGCTTTCGATAATGTCTATTTACTCGATACCTTACCACCTGCAGTAAATCACTATCCCATCTTTATTGTGCTAAACACTCATTCGCAGAATTTAGGCGGTGAGCATTGGAAAGCGATCTTTATTGGAGAAGACCGACGTGGTGAACTATTTGACTCTCTTGCTCAACCTCCAAATATACCAACACAGCAGTGGTTGAGAAAACATACGCGTCAATATCAGCGAAATGAACGCATACTACAACATCCACTTTCATCAACGTGTGGTGCTTTTGTACTGTACTTCATCTTAAAACGTTTACATGCATCTCGATTTGAATCTGTTGTTCAAAACTTTTCATGCAATCCATCCTCTAATGAAAAAATGATTTGTAAGTTCTATCATGATTTGAAATAAAAACATCATGTTGGAAAAAATTGTTTTTTATTTTACAATCCGCTGGGTGCGTACATACTCGATGAGATAGTCTAGGATCACATTTGCTTGTACGTGAGATTTTAGTCCAGTAATGATCACTTTACTATTATCAAAGACTGCCACATGCAAAGGTAACCAACAACTAATGAGAGCTGCAGGAAAAAGTTCGGGTTCATAGCACAAATTGTAACTGCTGGTACGAATCTTCAAAAATGATACACTTTCACTCAATTGAGTAGAGATCACCATATTGTCCACAGTCAGATTCGACATCACACACCTCTTCTTCTTCCATACCCGACGTAGTAGTCTCTGTAGCTCTAAGCGCATTGACTGCGCCGATGAATGAGAAAGGGCGCCGAGAATCTGTACAGTCCCATTTCGGAAGAGTTAAAGATTCCGTGAATTGTTCATCTTCACCACTAACATTTGAGGACGGCCCGGGTAATACTTGCTGTTTGGAAGGTGTTGGTGTAATGTTGTGAGATCGATTTTGGTGTAGAGTCTGAACCGACGGAGAATGTTGACGATGGTGTAGCGATGGCGCTTCATGATGAAAAAATGAGTAAATTGACCGATGTACCTTCCTTTTATACTTTTCCCAACTACCTTGATGAAATGTGAAGTTAGTATGAAGTTGGGAATGATAGAGTTGAATTCGCCGTTTGTTGACGCGCAGCCAGATGCGATTTCCAATACGTGAATGTCTTTTCATATAGAAGTATTTCAAATCCTTCATGATATGATGTAGAGATTGAAAATGACGATAAGATAAAGCAAATTCTCTTCTCACATTTCCAGTTGAATCTTTGAAATAGACGTTTCGATCATGATCCGTTTCAATACGTTGTAGGGAATCTAATTTCCAACTCATGGTGCGTGGTAGTCATGTCTGACTAAGATTTGCATAGTAGGGCGATGAACTCACAACGAACAAATGTCATGATGGAGCGATGTATGTATCTTCTATACTTCTCCCAATTGTATTTGCGAAATGAGAAACAGTTTGCGGAATGAGAATGGCAGATTTGAATTTCATTTCTGTAATGTTGAAGCCAAACTTGATCACCCAAGGAGATGAATCTTAATGTTTCAAAATATTCCAAATCCCTCATGATATCATTGAGGTTGACAAATTGTCGCCATGTTAATGTAATACCTCTTGATGTATGACCATGAGAATTTTTGAAATGTACGTTTCCATTACGATCAACTCTGATATATTGTAGAGAGTCCAAAATCCAAGTCTTCATGATGTTATGCAAAGTCGCAGATCAGCAATATCAAAATGTCGTTTTATCATATTTTGCTTAGCAATGCGGCCGCAAATAGATTGGCTAGTAATCGAGCCGCACTCTTTTCTACTCCCATTGATCATACACAACAGCTAAATTGAAAGTGGGAAGTGGGTGTCACTCAACTTGTTTATAGCAACTGTGTCTATACTTTTGATCATGAGGTGATGACTATTAATATGAGACGCACAGCTGCTTACTAATGTGAAAAGGGCTGCCGAGTATACATTCCACAGTGGCCAAAGAAAGATCTCTTATCATGTAAAAAGTTTATATATGATTTCTTGAATAAAGCGTGTAAACATATTGTCCAATTTACTCCGCACAATGATGATCATAATTATGTACATCATGTAGTTGAGAAAGATTGGATTGTTGGTTTAAGTCCAAGTTTAAGAAATGATTTAGGTTACCTCGCTAGCGCCTTAACAAGCTATGATAATTTTAATGTTAATTACCACATAAGTGGTCATAAACAGTTAATATATCGAGAGGAAGCTTATTATGTAGATCTTATTCCAAAAAATGAGAAGACGTTGGTGAAGAAGATTGTGATTAAGCCAAGAAAGACAAACATGACTCCTGAAACATTATTGAAGAAATTTAATTATCTCCTTCGAGTTGATGGTAAACAAGTGGCAACATTGACTTATATCAAATCATCTAATCATATTGCAATAAGTAAATGAAATGATGATGATCTAGTATTAGTTTGTTCAAAGGATTTTCATCAGTTCTTACGACATCATTCTGCAGCTGTTCATGGAAAATTTGATATGCAACATTTACCATGTGAAAGGTCAAATCAATTTGATACAGAATGGACCGTATCTTTATACAGAAAGTGTGTAGAGCCTTTCGGTGGTATCTTACATGAAACAAGAGTGTTGATGACTCGCATTATTACTTCGGTTAAATTGGTTGTAGATTATTTAAATGAAGTGATTAATGAGCAACATATTTTATTTTCTGAAAAAGAAGGTACTTTGTCTCTCACTATAAGTGGAAAAGGTATTGAACTAATTATGGATAAAACTCTAATGGACATTTTGGGTTTTGATCAAAATATCTTTAAAAGTGGTACTGTAACCAAAGCTAGCGCAGACATGTCGCTATCGCGTCGTATTAACTATTTTCAGATATATTCCAATATTGGTGAAGATGTACGTGTGGGAGATGTTGAAGCTCCATTGCTAGCAATGATACCATACCAGCCAAAAATCAGCAGTATTTTATCTGAGCATACTTTCAAGAATGTGCATTATACAAAGCTGAAATCAAACTACATCCCACAAATTGATATTGCCATTTATGACGATGCTGGTGCGTTGATTCCTTTTCATAAAGATGCTGTGACAAGTATCACACTCCATTTCCGAATGAAGAGTTAATGCAAAAGTATGCTAATATATTTTTCCAATGTGAATAATATGGAAAGTGAAAATAAGGACTCGTTTCTAATCTACTTGCCCAGTAATGCTTCTATGAATAAATTTCCCAAAAATAAACCATCAGACTATCGAGTAGAATTAAATCGCCCACTACATTTAGAAGGTGAATGGGAGGTTGACGTTTCTAGTATTTGCTATGATAGCAATATTCAGAATGTGAATGATTTGGAAGAAATGATATTGACTCCTCGCACCCATGATGGAATAACGATGAATAATGCATTCCAGTTCCCATACAATTTAACATCAGATGGAAAGTGGAACTATGAATGGATTCAGATAAAATCAGATTATTATGGTCCATTTGGGAATGAGAAAATAATTAAGGCATTCAATAGTGGTAATACTTCCATCATGAAGAATAAAAATCAGAAATCTTATGAGTTTACTATCTATCATTGGAGTGGGAGACAGTTCCTTCGCTTTCATTCTTTTACTAAAGGTCTTACACTGAGGTTGGATAATGAATTCTATCCACATCTTGGTTTTGGTCATGGACTACATCTAACGTCAATTGCTACTGCAAATGTTAAAAAAGTTTATTCAAATCGAATCAACAAATTTCATTATAGATTTAAAATATTTGATGAAGATGTTGTAGAATGCGAAGAACGCATCATTTTGAAAAAGCGTGGTGTTCAACCTTTATCACTTATTGAGTTAGTAAAACGATGGGATGAGACTGTGGGTAAGAAGTATGGAGAGAAAATTATGGCGGACAAAAATAAGTTGGTTATTCAGAAATATAATGACAAACTTACAGTTTATTTCTCTCCAACCTTGCGTCATTTTGTAAGACATTATACACCTATTATTGGAAGCGGTCTGGTGTATGCTTCTCATGAATATCACACTAAAGTTGATTCAGTTAATGATGAATGGTGGGTGGACATCTATGGTGATCGCATCAAGAAAATTTACCAGTCTTATGAAGAATCTAAAGTTGCTATCAATATAATGCCGCGTCTATATCATAAAGTTGAAAGCTTCATTCATGTAGTAAATCCTTATATACAACAGAAGTTGAAGCATTTGATGAAAAGTAAATATGATGTAAAGACACGCCACATTTCGTTTTCAATTGAAAATCAACGCGTTGTTCTGAAACTGGGCGATGACATTCAATGTCAATTGAGTAAAAATTTGAAAAAACTCTTTGGTTTTTCAATGCTACAAACTGTGTTTACTGCTGCGCATACGATTGGTATAGAAACACCAATGACACTTGATAAACATGAACAGCACCTTTACATGCAAAGTGATTTGATTCTACCTATTTCTGTTGGTGAGAAAAAAGAATACATTTTACGTGATTTCATTCATGATAAAGACGCTTCATATGGAATAGTCGAGAAGATGTTTGAATCTATTTTCTATCATCCCGTCGTCAAACAAACTATACCCTCTATTGCTATCAAAATTACCAATGGTTTACAAGAGTGCATCCATGTGAAAGATACTAAATCCCTCGTAACTTTAGTGTTTCGGAAAACAAAGTGAAGTCATTGTGATATGTTTATTGAAATAAAAATATGTGTATGAAAAGTCTTTTCACAGATAAAGGGAGAATGGGCTGACTGTAGGCATATATTCACAAGGAAGAAACGATCTCATGCGATACATAAAACAACCATGTATATCTACAAAAAGCAACATCAAAATACTAAGTTAAAGTTGATTATGTCAATACATCTCTTGAATGTTGTAGTGTGAGTTTAATTCTTTTGGGTGGTGGTATGTTTGTGTCAGGATGTCCATGTGGAAGAGATGTGTTATGTCCTATCCAACACCTCTTATCCTCCCATGCTGAAAGCGCTCGTTTCTTGAACGTGTGCGTTTTCACAGTATGAACTTGAGATTTTAAGATTGTCGTATTGACAAACGTTATAGTTTTATTTTTATAGGCCTTCTTATAGGACCGATGTTTCATTTTATGAACAATGGATTTTGATATACCTTTAGCACGCTTAATACTATCTGCACATTCTTTTAATTTCATGGAATACATTTTAGGACGAAGGAGAATCATTTCATCTATTTCCTTTCCTGCTGTTTCATCCTTAAAACAACCAAGTTTGGCTTTATTCTGTATGGAATAGAGTGGATGAGTGGGATTGTAGTTAGATGTGTCGAAATATTTTTCTAATGACTTAGCTACTTCATTAAAATTTAAATCTTTTTGAGTGGTAATACCTAAGAAGAAACTATCTGTATCACCACCCAACAAACGAACCTCTTTTACGAGAGGACATGGTTTTAGTATTTTATAAAAGAGTTGGTACATTTCAAGCTTAGAGTAATCTAGTACAGCTTGGCCAATATAGATGGGCTTGCACAACTCAACTTCAGATTTTATCATTTTAGCACCTACAAGGTCCTCATCGATAATGTCTCTATCAATGAAAAGAGGTGATGAGGTCAATTTGTGATATTTTTGATCATCAATGACTAGTTTGTAGTTCATGCGTTTTCTAACATCCTCCATCGTCTTACCAAATAGACTATTATTCTTATACTTATAAAAATCTTTTTCAAAATTACTTTGGGCTAGTGCACGTTTCTGGCTGTTACTATCAATATATGGTTTGAGGAAGGCTTTCTGTCTAAATTTGATGATGCGGTGAACTGACTTTAGAAGCATGCCCATTTCTAAATAGAATTTTAGTATGCAGAAGTGTACGAGATAATTTTTCTTATCATATTGGGTGAGTAAAAGTTTGCGGCATGGTTTATACCTTGGCTGTCCACAATCTGTTAAGTTATTATGAAATTGTGACATGAATGGTGAAAACATATCTTCAGTCACTTCACCAGATTCAGGTGCGAGTGGGAAATCAGCAGTTTTATTTTTAATGCTATTTGGATAAATCAAATCCACTTCAAAATAATATCCCCAATCACTTTCATCTGGAATCTTCAGTATGTTTGAAGAGTTGGAGTAATACTCAAGCTCATCTTGATTTAACCAACTAAACTCGGAATGAGGTAGTGGTTTAGACAATGAACTGTCATATAAATTATTTTGGTCATAGTACTGTAGGTGGATATGATCATCACCTACTGTTTCAGATTTTATATGATGTTTATTTACAAATGTGAGACCACCGCGTATTCCGCGCTGAAATATATTATACATCTCCGGGTCTTGTAAGAGATGAATGGTCTCACCAGTCATTTTAAAGGCTGATTTAAAGGACATGGCTGGTAGACTGACAAAGTGGATAGGATCTAATTTGTCTTCTTCTAATGCCACTCGTCGAAATTCCTGAAAGACATCAGCCAGCAAAATGACATCTAATTCTAAGTAAGCGATCATATAATCGCCAAACATTTTACAATCAAATTTTAACCATGCCTCTTGAGCATGTTCATAATCTTCTACTGGACAATCTTCACCCGTCAAATCGTTTTGGAATTTGACAATGGAAGGAAGGGTTGTTTCATTTAGTTTAGACATTGAGCTAAAATACGCATAAGGAAAGACTCCTTTGCGAGTGATTATTTCATCCGTTAAGTTTGGATAGTGTTTCTTCAAAGTTTGACTATGGGGAAGAAACTTGAGATTACGAACGAGAGAAGCTAGTGACGCTGACATGAATTGGAATGAATCTAAAAATTTTATTTCGAAGAAGACTGTCTTATTTTCTTTAGTTTTTTCTACTGGTACTTTTGCTGTCATTGCCATGAATTTTTCTCTCGTTTGCGCTATTACATTAAACTGCCACGATTTCATCTGGCTCAACCCTCCTTTTATGAGCATATGACTGTCATAGCCCTTAAAGTTATGAAAAATGACGGGTAGTACACGACGTCTCAACCTAAGTAAAAAGTTACATTTGGAGCAGAGTGCGTTTCTAAATTTACCACTAATGTGATCATGATCACGCACTTTCTTAATTTTATCGTCATCAAACGTTTTATGACATTTAGGGCACGATGTCCAACTTTCAAATTTTTGTTTGTCTTCATCTGACATATGTAGTGACTTACGCTGCAATTGGGAATCATATGATTGTTGAAATTTGGCAGCTTTATCGAGAAATTCTAGAAATTTTGAAATGCAATCTTCACCTTGCCAAGTATGCATTTTGTTTTGTCTATTCCTAAAGTGGTCATGCCATACTTCATAGCAGGATATGGCTGCTGGCTTGTGGATGATATCATCAATGTAGCATTCTATGTCTGCGTAAATGACACGCAGGGGACTTAATTCGTCACCATTATCCCAATGTGAAAATATTTTATCTTTGGGCATGCGTTCCATTTGTAATTTACCTCGCTTGCACCATTCATAGTGAGTTTCAAATTTATCTTTACTCCAAAAGGAGCGGATGCAGCGGTCGCATACAAAATGTTCACCTCTTTTAGAGAGCCCCAAGTGAGTGTACAAGCGAGAGATTTTGGGTATACCACAGTAGTGCCATTCCTCGCTATCACCTTGTTTTACTAATAAGAGGTTGACTACACGTTCATAAAAAGTTGAACGTGAATTATAGCGGGCACCCTTCAACCCCTTCTCCCACACGTGAACGACAATTTTAATCTTATTATGTTTTTCGAACGTTTCTACATCTTTGATTTTCATGTTGTTACTATCACAACCTTCAAAGTCTAGTTCATCCTCCCACTGTCTATAGCTATAGGTGCGATCTCGATGCGCGTTGATATCATTATAGTGAAGGATGGATAGGACTGCATATTTGAAACACTGTGATTTACAATCGACATTGATGACAGCTTTCTTATTATACAACGTTTTTGGTAGTTTAAATGTGCCTCGAGCTGCATGACTTTCTAATAGGGAAATTTTGAATATGGCTGAGTCCACACCATCAAAAATGAGAGCGCTGTCGCGTTGATTGAATTTATCTACATTTGATTTTAAACATTGAATGTGTAAATTTAGCCAAGACTCGCAGTCTACAACTTCGGTTGCGGAAGAGGAAGGAACATGAAACTGTATTCTCTCCGTCACTTGACCCGTTTGAAAATCTATCTTAATATATTTTAGTTTAAGGTAGATGAGCGCCTTCATTCTAAAACTGTCTAAATTGTTGAAGAGCGCTTCGATAATGTTAGAATTTTGAAGGAGCCACTCAGAAAAATCTACTATTTGAGTATTGGACTCCATGCAGTAGTCGCGTACTAAATTATTATGTGAAACATTAATGAGCGAGATGGTAGAGGTACCGTTGGTGTAGTGATTATTTGCATGCGTGTGTTGAAGTCTGTGCGAAGATCGCTGAAAGTGACTATCAAAAGAAAGAGGGCACAAATCGCAAAGAAAGGAGATGTCATCGTCAGAATCAACTTCACCTCCGGAGATTGACGCCGCTTTGCGTTGACACACACGTTGTTTGATGTGTCGAAGGAGACTGTGCTTCCTTGTAAACATATGTCCGCAGTCGGCACATTCCCACTCGTTGCCTTGTCGCGAGAGTCCTGAGCTGGAACTCACATCACCTGAAAGAGAAATCATTCTATCATCTCTGTTCAAGTCTCAGTGTATTGTTACAACCTACTTTGACTCAACAACTCTAAACTTTCCTCGAGAAGGGAGGGCGTTGGTGATGAAGTTGATGCCTGAAATTGAGGAAGATGCTATTAGCCACACGTTTGAGGGAGATGAGTGAAGAAATTTTCAACTTACCATTTCAACGAAATCGAGTTTAAGGTTGATACTTCAACAAGATAGAGACTTCACGAGAGAGCCATTCACTTGTACGCCTCAAATATAGAATTCGCCAGAGAACACTTCACTTATATGTCACAAAGACAGAGTGAAATGACACGAATGTCACTTTACATATATACTTTCATATTCATCATTCATTGGCTGTTCATTCTGATTGGTTGCTTGTTGATACTTAAGAATTAGAAAACATTTCAAAGTTATTATTCACAGTCAACATGACAAGCCCTCCGACAACACCAAACACAAAATTCTCTTCTCCATGCTCAACACCAAAGGCGCTCGTTGCACCAAACGCTCCAACGAAGGGGAAGGTAGAGAAGGTGTACCGACTGGACAATATCAGAAAGTTGTCACTACCAGCGGACGACGAAGAGAGTGCATGTGAGAAGGAGTGTCCCGACTTAACAGGCGTGAGGTGGAAGTATCTCCAGTACGATACTGACGATGTGATGGAGATCACCAGCACCAAATTCCTCCACCAATTATGGGAGTGGTACACCCCTAACTCCCAGCCACGAACTATGGCGGAGTGGGAGTATATCGACAAAGTGAGGCTCGCAGTGAAAGAACGATTAAAGCAAGTGAACTGTTTTTGTTATCTATGTGAAGCCAGACTCTGGGACGATATTGACGATGAAGACCTTTTGAAATACATGCCATAATAAATTTTTATTTCGTATTATCTTTGCTTTCATACCGACTTACTTGAATGGGGCTTCAGTGGATGATTTAACCATGTATACTTTTTCATTTGGAAATAGTAGCACGCTTAGTCTAACCTGTAAATCTTATAACATTTCATATGGGCGATGATGATAGTTGAAATAGTGTTAAATAAAATTAAGATGGCTTACACTTCTGATACAGGGATAGCAATCGACTGCGATTCATGTGTAAAGAGCTTGTTAGACTACGGATGGGCTTAAGTGGATGATTTAACCATGTATACTTTTTCATTTGGAAATAGTAGCACGCTTAGTCTAACCTGTAAATCTTAAAACATTTCATATGGGCGATGATGATAGACGAAATAGTGTCAAATAAAATTAAGATAGCTTACACTTCTGATACAGGGATCGCAATCGACTGCGATCCATGTGTAAAGAGCTTGTTAGACTACGGAAGAGAGAAGTGTGTTATGTTGCGTGTGGCGCGTGAGTGTCCTCCCATTTCATTCCATTCATCAATTTGTCTCATTGATAGAGACAGGTAGAACTCATGGTTCTCATAACGTATGCAATGGAAAGTTTTAGGCAACCTTCGAGAGTTGGCTAAATGTCGCCCTGACGCGAATGCATACTACGTTGAGACAGAGGCAATCACTTGCAAACATGACGCAGAGAGGTTAAACAAGATTGACCATTGCTGAATGTCCCTTGCGGTATACATAGCTACGGGTTTCACCGCCGCCCTTTACAGGAACGCCCGTCGAAAGGAAGTATTACACCGAACTTCATTTGCAACGTTCAAGTTGACTGATAGCAGATTCAACTTAATGATAGTATTCGCCAGTCCGAAGACTGCCCAGGGCAAACCGCGTGGCGGTTCTATCATGTCTTGCCCCTAGGTGGCCGTTAAGAGAGCCGATGGTTCGTTCTCGGGAGTGAATTGATGGGGTGGTGAAGGTGGGCAAAGATCTGCAATGAAAATGATATGTATTAGAATAGGATATACTATCTTATTTACTTTTCACTTACCAAGTTAGCCATCCTTAGGTAGTCTCGCGCGCTTCCGAATAGAAAATTTGTGGAGATGACCGCGCATTCTCAAGCTGGCATGGAGACATTGTTTGGTTGGATGGCCGTTGTAACATATGATGGACTCGTCGAGACTTTGATTTACAAGGACTTGTCCATCCAAATGATTATCCCGAATAGGGATGTGAAATTCAAACAACCTATCCTCATTCACACGATTCCACTCATCCCTCATGCGCTCCAACTTCTCATACGCCTGCCTCTCATCACCCCGCCGAGCCACAGTCCTCTCCAACTCAACATTCCTCGCTCTCAACACACTCATCTCCTTCATCATCTCCTCAAACTTCGCTTCTGCATCTCTCATTCTTCTCTCCGCAGCACTCGCCCTCTTCTCACAGTCATCATTCTTCTCTTCCAACTCTCGCGTCTTATTCTTCAAATCAGTCACACTACGCCTCATTCGAATATTCTCATCCGCTACCTCCTTCGACTTCAGTTCCTTCTTTTTCAACTCATCCAACTCCTTCACAACTTCATCCTTCACCTTCTTCAAACTCTCATACTTATTCACCAACAAATCATGCGCCATCTGCTGCGATACATGCCTCTTCTCTTCATCCTTCAACCACCTCGCCGACTGCATACGAATCCCACCACTCTTCACTTTTGGGGAAGATGAGCTCTTCGGGGGGTCGGTGATGACAATGTTTGACACCTCCGACGACGAAGAGCTCAACTTCCTCACACGCTTTCTCACACGCTCCCTATCTAAATCCACATCATCCTCATCATCACTCTCAAGCACTCTCTTTCGCCCAATCTCAGCCTCCAACGACGCAACTGCTCTCGCCAACTCATCATTCTCAACAACATTCTCAACCTTACCCTCTCGCTCTATCGCCAACAGCCTCTACCTCCTTCGACTTCAGTTCCTTCTTTTTCAACTCATCCAACTCCTTCACAACTTCATCCTTCACCTTTTTCAAACTCTCATACTTATTCACCAACAAATCATGCGCCATCTGCTGCGATACATGCCTCTTCTCTTCATCCTTCAACCACCTCGCCGACTGCATACAAATCCCACCACTCTTCACTTTTGGGGAAGATGAGCTCTTCGGGGGGTCGGTGATGACAATGTTTGACACCTCCGACGACGAAGAGCTCAACTTCCTCACACGCTTTCTCACACGCTCCCTATCTAAATCCACATCATCCTCATCATCACTCTCAAGCACTCTCTTTCGCCCAATCTCAGCCTCCAACGACGCAACTGCTCTCGCCAACTCATCATTCTCAACAACATTCTCAACCTTACCCTCTCGCTCTATCGCCAACATTCGCTCCCTCTCTTCCACAATCAACTGCGTGAATCGCAAGTCATTCACCAAACCTCGACTACAGTCAGCATGCACTCTGTAAAAACGCGCCTCATCCTCATCACCCTTCAACACTCTACACTTCACACACGCAACCCTATTCAGGATAATCATGTGGTCAGTGCCCGCCTTCTTAACATGCGCCTTAGCGTCCGCACTGCGATTTATTCGACCGCACACACACATTTTGATGTGGAATTTTCTGTTCTTGTCATTTGCCATGCCTGAGATTTCTCGTTAACTGTAAGATAATGAAATTTGTATAAGTTTGGAATCATGTAGTACAGTCATATTCCTAAAGCATTACACTTAGTGAGGAATGATAGATTTGAGTGTAGTGAGTGGCACTCGATCCCGTCGACAGCCCGAAGGCCTTGTACTGATCACTAGGGAAGTGAGAGATCTTCCCCGATACCCGCTCTTTACAGCTGAAGACATCATTGTCACTGCCCCGAAGTGGTAACAGCAACGCCGAGTCAAAGGTAGTGATCAGTAGCTGGGATCTAACCCCTCAAAGCTGCCTTAGACTTAGTTAAATTTCAAATCTGATAGCAGATTTGAACTCAGCATACTTGAAAACCTTAGTCTACATGTTAAAACTTTGAAAAAACTGAAAATTAAGAATTTTTAAAAAATTCCGCATTTTACTACTCATACTACTTTTAAACAATTTTATCAGTAGTAAAGACACTATCAAACTCTATCATACAAACTTTGAAGTAAGAAAATAGCTTGCCTACTTCAAAAGATAGAGTCCTTTGAAACACCCGATATCGGGAGCTCAGAGCGACGACCGTCGCTTACCTCGTCTTTCGATGAAGTGATCAGATTTACGTTGTCGGGGGTTTATACATGCTCGGAAGAAAACTTAAAATGGCTCTATCTCCGAAAGTATTCATCGTAGCGACATGCGGTTTGTTGCAAACGATTCGTCTCATCATTCTCTATCATATGACACCTGAACCATTCTCAAATGACCACGGGAAGTCGATCCGTCAGCACATGTCCATGTAACATGCCACAAGTGAAAAAATTCCTAAGTGTGAGAGCTCCAGTGTGGTGAAAATTTTGAAAAATTTAAAACTTCCGAATTTCGACCTGGGACCTTCACCGAAGTTTGTTTCATCAAATTTCACGGACCCCCCCCCTCGTTCGGAGAAATTTGATGAAAAATGTTTTGGTGAAGGTCCTAGGTCGAAATGCCACACTTTGGAAAATTTTCAAAATTTTACCCATACAAAGTCACTCTGACACTTAGGATTTTTTCAGGTGAGCTCCGACCTAAAATCTTGTAACAGCTCTAACTTTTGAACGGCTGGTCCGATTGACTCGCGGCAAAAATGGCGTCGAGCAGTTTTTTCTCTTCTTTCAAACGAGTAGCTGTAAGACAAAATCCGTCCACTAGAACCAAAGTTAGAAGATTGCTGTCGGGAGAGGGGGTCCGTGAAATTTGATGAAAAATGTTTTGGTGAGGGTCCCAGGTCGAAATGACACACTTTGGAAAATTTTCAAAATTTTACCCATACAAAGCCACTCTGACACTTAGGATTTTTTCAGGTGAGCTACAACAGTCCACCCTCCCAACCTGGCCGGCACACCACGCCAACCTGGCCGGCACACCACGCCAACCTGGCCGGCACACCACGCCAACCTGGCCGGCACACCACGCCAACCTGGACAGCACATCACCGCGCGCTATACGACGGCCGGACAGGAGGGGGGGACGTCAGACTCGAAGCAACACGGCGGCACACCACGACCGACTCGACGGACAGGAGGGGGGGACGTCAGTGACGGCGGCCATCTTGCGCGGTCCAGTGGTGGAGTTTTACTTACTACTCACGGGATGCTCAATGTTTGGAATTGAGAAAGAAGATTTGAGAGATATGCCGTAGATCTAGGCCTACCTGTCTTTCTAGCTGGAACACTTTGTATATAATTTTGTACTTTGGAATAATTTGTATACTTTGGCTATATTTCAAATAAAACATTCGCAAATAGGAGATGGATTTGAGCGGGTTGAACGAAAAAAAGTTTTATCTGGTTAAAATCGAAAGGGTGTGCTTTCGATAAAACAGATAATATAAGAAAGGGTAAACGAGCACTTGCCAAAATGGCTACGTTATGTAACACTCGACCACGTGCCAAACATCCTCCGCCCAGCTCTATCACACGTCATGCATTTCAGCAAAAGTGTGAACCCGCAGGAACAGCTTTTAGTGTGTTGCTTCATGTGAGGCGCAGCAGTCTGTTTCGTCTGTGCATTGCCGAGGCATTGTACCAAACGCTTCCGGCCGAATTTGTGTGTTCAAAAAGAAAACGTTGTCTTTAGCTCTACCTCGGTAATTTACTTCAATTTATTTTGCTTTTGATGATTTCTTATCTTTGTTTAAACATATCAGTGATTTATGACTTCCATAGTGTACAATACCTCAAATGCTAGTGTATCTGTTTCACACCGGTGTAATGCCTGAAAGAGAAAAATCGGTCGAAAGGCCTCGCATGTCCTTTTCAAAGTCAGCAGAGGGTCAAGCTTCTTTCAAAAGTAATAGGGCTTAAAAAAGGAGTCAAATAATCCTCAGATCTCTAGGAATATGGAAGATCGTAGGTATCCGAGGACATGCTTCGTGATTTGCTTTGATTAACACAATTTACAATTTGTCTTGTTCGAAGAAGTTGTGCAGCGACCTTTGCATTATTCTGCATTGTCTTTGAGAGAAATAGTCAAGCAATCAATTTTTTAATTTCAGACGATGTATTGTACATGTCATTGTTCGTGTTAACCAGCAGCCACTTATGGCCGCAGAGACTAATGATTCGCTGCCATCTGAAGATGGACATTGGACAGGGGCTCTCATTTCACAAAGTCAGGGCTCTAAATGAATTGAGGTTAATTGAGCGCGGTGCTCAGTTTTTGGTGCCATTGGAATTCACCGACACATACTTCAAAATGGAATGTATGGAGTCTACATATATTTTTTAATTGCATTTTACTTCATTTTATAAAACTGAAATTGTACTCAGAATAAATCCCTCTATTATACATTTAGCGCATTTCGATGACAGATTCACCATGGCTCATCTTTTATTGAACTTTAATCATCAAGTAAAGATCGACCCTTCTGTTACTGTTCATGGAATGAAATTTCGACATGATAAAATCAGACTGATCGCAGCTCATTGAATTCGAAATTAGCTCGTCTGACGAATCATTAAAAAGGAATTCCTTATGGTAATTTGTCATATCCAGGAATGAGGAGAATTCCCGTAAATTCATGCTTCATCAAATGCGGCGACTTTCTGTTTCCAACATGTACATGAATGTAATGTTTCTTGAGGTGGCAACGACAATATTAAGACCGAATTAGTGTCCACTTTATTTCAACAGACAGCGGCGCTGAAAAGAGATACAGAATTAGTTGTCTTATCATTCTATGATTCCCCGCACAAGTACCTTTTTTTGTACAGAAATGTATTTCTTCCTGAATTCTGATTACAGACTGACTATTCTCGAAATATTCTTGAAATCGATACTTAGGTGGCGAGTGCAGAAGCAGCCTTGCCGAAATGATGCGGATAGGGCTGCATTATGACAGACATGATCATTCATTTTTTGCTGACAGTGCGAATAAATTGAAGTTCCTGCAAGTCTGTGATTAACCTTCAGACGCGTGAGAGGGTCCAGTGAACTCCTTTCTTGGATTATTAGTTTACTTGCCTAAATCGTCGTCAAAACATATGCGAAGTTAGTTCCCATTAATTCAGATTTGCCTCCGCATAAGTAAACGATGCTTTCAATCTGGTGAGAGTCGTTCATCCTTCTTGTTAAAATGTATAGTGACTCCTGAAGCGAAAGTCACTAGGCGCAAGATCAGCTGTGTTACGAGGCAATTTGCTTCTGATAATTCATGCTCATGTATAGTCCGGCAGCCAGAACGAGTTTCTGCAGGGAACGAGGCCGAAAGTGAGACTTTCACAGAATAATGCACACCCTATGCCTACTACGAATCTGCACATCTGCCGAGTTCTAGTGAGTTCCTCTTCTTGTTAGACAAGATAAAAGAATAACGCATGTAAATCCAATGGGACGCAGATTGCAGTTTTTAGCTAAAATGAAATTTTCCATGTTTTCTGTGATTAAACGAAAAGTATTAAGTCCAGAGTCATAATTTTTTGTATGGAATGTCTTCAAGTTATTTCCTACCATGTTCATGCACTCCTGTCTATAAAGCTAAGCACATTTAGATTTGGCAAGCCTCTTAATGTCGGCAAACACAAACATTTTGACCAACTTTATCCAGATTTGACCACATTCTCGCATACATTTCCGATTAGAAGCATGATAAAAGCACATGCATATCATAGGAAGTGACCTGAAGAAATTTCATGTCAAAAATTATGACTGTGGGCTTAGTACTTTTTGTTTAATCATAGAAAACATAGAAAATTGCATTTTTTCCAAAAACTGCAATCTGCGTCCCATTGGATTTACATGTGTTTGTCTTTGATCCTTTCTGACAAGAAGAGGAACTCACTAGAACTCGGCAGATGTGCAGATTCGTAGTAGGCATATGGTGTGCATCATTCTGTGAAAGTCTCACTTTCGGCCTCGTTCCCTGCAGAAACTCGTTCTGGCTGCCGGACTAGTAATTGGCTATTCGCGTATAGGAAAATCATTACGTGTGTTCAATATTTTATTGTTCAATATCCCTCCTACTGGGTTGACAAATCACAATTATTGCGGTCTTTGACTCTCTAATCAGTGAAGATTTCAAGGTCATCAGTGACAGCAATGAAGACTTGACCAAGTGTCTACTTTTGACGCAGAACCATGAATAATGATCAATTTCAACTTGGGCAGTGATTTATGTCGAGTTGTTCCTGTCGTCACGTGCGATCCTGCGCGAAAACAACAAGCTGGGGGTCTTCCAACACAACCCACACGCACATAATATGATATAAACACTAATTGGATGAATTTCACAACTAGTGAACAAATTCAAGATCATCCAACATTTTATGATAGAAAATATCTTTTGAAACAATTTCTGCACCATCTTAGACGAAAGGGAAGGATCCAGAGGACCTCTCCTTTGCCATTTGCCGCAGGCCTACATGGAATATCACATGAAGAATCATTGCTACTTTAGAGGAATCATCGTTGCTGACATATCATCAATCAAATAAAGTTGACAGAAAGTCTATCTCCGGGGTCCCTTCCCCTCCTGCCCATTGAATGGGTGAAAGCAGCACATGATGCCATAAATCATCTTTCCAGAAGTGGCATCAGTCTTTAACAGCTCATTCATCTTCTTACTAAAAAATGCAATTCAAAACTTTAATTCTGGAGTCTTAAGAAATTTTGAAGATCGAAAACACAGTCTTGCTAGTAACTTCAAAACACCCACGCAGAGATGACTTCCATCTCACAATTTTTCATCGAAGATTCAGACGAATCTCAGCCCTGCTATTCAATTTCGCTGTTTTGTCAGCTGCGGGAACGGGCATCATGGCAAGCCCACGTTGTACTTTTTCATCGAGTAATAATTTCCATTCGTGCAAAGACTTTCTCTCTATGATGCAGGTTGCTATCAAGATGCGTGAATTTTGAATCACTATCTCAGTGAATCCCTTCTCCATATAATCACCAAGTTGTCGGTAGAAATATATTAAGAACTCAACATCAACAATTTTAGAAACTAATGCTTGGTTTCCTTATTTCGGTACTTTTCATATTAATTTAGTTTATCTGAGGAAAGTTCTCTGACGCGTCATTTCCACACGTAGGATTCAATTCGTTGTCAAAGTCGTGATGTACTTTAAATAACGCACTCAGGTAATAGGTTTCATAGTGAGCTAAGGATAAAATGCTTAGACTCGTGTGAAAGCAGTTCACAACTTGTTTATCAATTACACATATCAAATTCTACTCATTATCGTCGTTGCGTATTTATAACAAAATGATACGAATGTTTCATCTTCCTGTACATCAAATGAGAGCCTTAACAAAGCGCTGGATCACTTGCTTTGTTATACAATATTTCCTATCAATTGTAGACAGTGACGCAGACACAACGTCATTGATATTTTCAAGCGATTAATCTACAGCATGTTCTGCAGCATGCCGAGATCCAGGAGGTACATGAAGTGACATATTTAGCATGAACTGTTCAATGATAACATTCATCTACTCAATTCTTTCAATTTTTCCCTCGATTCAGGATTCAAAATCACTAATTCTTATTTGCCCTTGAAATTTTTGAAATCCAGGTTAAAGCTCTTAACAAATCTTCGTATATGACTGCAAATTATGATGATTAGAACACGGCGCATCTAAGGTTCGCGTGTCTTCTTGACTAGGAGGAATGAGTCGGGAATGTTGAAATTTTTGCCATTTGGCAGAACAACTCGCCTGGCGCTCATGAGATCTTGTCTTTTGTGGATTTCCTTATTTAGCCTCTACTGTTATCTTTGTGTTTTGTTATTTTTGTTTTTTGAAATAATGATGATAGCATATTTAAAATGAACAGCGTCATCACGAAGTTCCTTGGCAGCCGCACGCCTCGTTTCGCCCTGCAAGTAGCTCATGAGCACGGCTCGGAGCTGCCCTAACTGGCTTAATTAAAATGTCTAAAGCAACTGAACAAACCGAAGGACTGCACAACAGGGAGGCTTCAGTGCATCTATTTATAGTCCGGCAGCCAGAACGAGTTTCTGCTGGGAACGAGGCCGAAAGTGAGACTTTCGCAGAATGATGTACACCCTATGCCTACCCCTGTTTATATAGCGAAACGCATTTAGTTTTGGTGAGCCTCTTAATGTCGGCAAACACAAGCATTTTGAGCAACTTTATCCACATTCAACCACATTCTCACATACATGGTCGATTGGATACATGATCAAAGCACATGTACATCATAGGAAATGACCTGAAGACATTCTATGCCAAAAATTATCACTGTGGCTTTAGTACTTTTCGTATAATTAGAGAAAACATGCAAAAATTTCATTTTAGCCGAAAACTGCAATCTGCGTCCCATTGGATTTACATGTGTTTTTCTTTGATCTTGTCTGACAAAAAGAGGAACTCACTAGAGCTCGGCAGACGTACCGATTCGTAGTAGGCACAGGGTGCACATCAATCTGTGAAAGTCTCACTTTCGGCCTCGTTCCCTGCAGAAACTCGTTCTGGCTGCCGGACTATTTATCCTACTTTGCAGTGCGGCTGACAAGGATTACTGACAGCCTGTGTGGGGATGGAATAGAAAGATGTCCTCAGAATTGAACAACTTAAGTACAAAAGTTCTCCGGAAGCTGTAGACGCTCGCAAAGAAAGGCGAACAGGCGTCCTACAATCTTTATGATGATAGTATGAATATGCAAATTCAAATATCGGTTTAAGATCAAAAAGTGCGACTGCTTCGTCGGCAAAAAAAATAATGGTTCCAGCAAAAAAATGCAACCTGTCGCATATTGCTTCAAATGTGACCGCTATATAAACTTATAGCGTTAAAATATCCATAAATTATGCAAGTGTGAATATCTCCTAATGCGATTATTGAATTTGATTTGAACATGCATTTTTCTAATGATAAGGAATACTCAAATGTTTGATGTTTATGATAATTATTCAATTCGATGTCTATGATAGTGATCATGAAATGATTTACCGAGACATATTTATAAAATATTTACCCAAATTGAAATTCTATAGGTTTCACGGAAAGTTGCTATGTCCATTGCATCGAACATTACGACATATTCCGATTAACAGAATGATGCTTCCGCTCCTACAGTAAAACTTCAATTGTAAATGCTTACAGGATTCGTATCAAAAGTTGTTTTCATTTTTTAGAAAAACCAGGTATGAATGGGAATCAAAAAACCGCCCACAGCAGACCATGTTTAGACACATAAAACAATAAAACACCAAAATTAAGACTAAAGGCGTGTATTCAGAGTAGGATACCTAATACAGCTACCTTTTAATCAATTTTTATATAAAATTTTCTTTCTGGCCAAGTATACTTGACTAGGCATTGAAAAACTTTTTTGAAATGATAAAATGCCTGAGCGACCGGTTGTTAAAGGGATTATTTAAAGGATCTTCGTATGCACGGTGGATTATTTTCAACATTCTTTGTTTTCTATCAGTGGGGCGGTCACTTCTACATCCCACCGAATATGAAGAACAGTATGTTGAAGAAGCATGGACAGATATGCAGCCTATCTGGGACTGCTGACTTGTTGTTATCTGACTGCGCTCAAATAGTAGTTGAAATGATACGGATAAGATGATGTTGCACATATTGAGAAACGAACATGCCTGACTAGATTTGAAAAAAAAACATTCTTATGATCAATAGAAATTGTGCAATATTTCTCATGAAATATAAAAAGGTGTTGTTTTCATCGCCCACTAAATCAAGCAAAATCAACGCTCAAATCCCCGACTACGAAATATATTTAAACAAAGTGTGCCATTCCTTGCGATAAATTTATGTACATCTGTTAAATTTTGTTTTCGATATCAGATTTCGAACGAATTCATCCAGCATGTGGGCATGAAATCCGCAACAATAAATTGTGAATTCTATTTTATAAATGCGTTTAATTAGAACCAGTACTTGTCGTTCAGCAGTAGTACTGTATATATCTTCTTCTGTAACAAGGATAGCGAGAATGCCAAAAATGCTGGATTTTGAGCAATACAATACAATGCGATTTCGTGGTGGTTTAATGAATGTCTCAGCTTGGCATTTCTATCTTAACAGAGTAAATATTCTTTCAACTGGGTTCAATGATTCAGAAGTCATGGTTTTGAAATTGTCCATCTGTTTATTACAGAATGTAATATACATGTACGAAAATACACGAGAGGCATCGAAAGCTTGTATATTTTGCTCTGGAATGAACAGTTGGAGAACTCCGAAATCATGACTTCTGAATCATTTCTACCTATCAATTATTTACGTGTAGAGTGACTACATGATAAATTCTTTAGCGCGTAATCATTGTAATCTTAATCCCGTAACTTTTGAAAGAAATTGACTAAATCTTAAAGTCTAAGGATTAAAGCAAACTCATATTCATGTACATTGTGTACGAAAGTGAATGAAATTTGAAATAATTAAAGAAGTTTATCTTACCAAAGAAACCCGTAGGCTTATCATTTTGGTATCCAACCTTTCTTGCCTATATCTGGAATTATGCTCACGATGCACCCACGTTATTGAACGACATCAATGTTTTGAAATGGAGGTAAGTTTGCAAGGCTTCTATGCAAAATAGATGTGCATGTAGAAACAGTTTTGTTGAAACTAGTGATGCAAATTGCAGAACGTAAGATGACTACTGCTGATCATTTCGCACATGAATGACAGAATGACAAGTTCAAGATACATGTAATTGTGGAAACATGGATAATTACATCTCTGACGATTTACAGCGGCCTCGAGAGCATAGAGGATGCTCGAGACTGTTCTCATTACAGAATTAAATATTTTGTTTATCTACTTCGACATCTGTGAGCAGATGAATCTAATTCTGTGGTTCTCATGTATTCCCCCATCTCTGCATTCGCATGCTTATCAAACGACACTCATGGATGTCTCAAATGCATGTGTTTCACATACATCGCAGTAGCATAAACATACATTTTGTTAATACTCAAAGGAAATGTCAAAAATTAATCAAAATGAGAACCTGAATATGTGTTAGTCAGCTGATTGGACTGGACATGTGTTTCCGGGACTTAAGAATGCAAGTACTGTCTTGTCAATCGATCTCAGGCTGCTCTATTCAGAATGCGTCGTACGGAAATTAAATTCTCTTCACGTGACTTGCAATAATAAACTTATAATCCGCATTGGACTAAAGACCGATTACCTTCTTGCAATGAAGCGTTTGCATCGCCGTGTGGTCTATTTCGCTCTGCTCTTAATAACTTTCTTTTTTCTTCGATATGTCTCGTATACAACCATCTCCAGACATTATCCCTTTGATTTTTCAAGACTTTCTCATCAAAAAGGTGAAGAAATAGCCACATCCATCAATTCCTCGTCTGTATTGCAACGACTGACTGGTCTGAGTCATATACTGGCCAATCTGCACGGTCTACCGAAGCTGAATTCGAGAATTCAGCTGTCATTTTCTTCTCCCTTGCTCACATGCTCCCATATTCTTCTTCACAATCCCTCCGGGAAGCCCCTTCATCAACGAGATGTGACCCAGGCGTCGGAGGGGCGTGATGTGAACTTTGTTCACTATATATTACCCTTTCATCGACCGGAGCTTGAATTCCAACATTTCGTCAGCATTCTGAGTGCCGTTCACATCTTGAAACCGGCTCGCATCATCTTTTGGTATCATCATCCACCCCACGGATATTATTGGGATTTGATCAAACGCAATCTGTCTGTGAACTTTGACTCTCAGGTGATCTTGGCTACACGGAAGTTGCCATGGACTGTCTATCAGCGCTCTCTCACAATGCCGGAGCATCAAAGTGATGTCATGAGACTGGAGGCATTACTGCTGTTTGGAGGAGTTTATCTTGATCTTGACGTTCTTATTCTTCGTCCTTTCACGGATCTCATGAAGTCAGGTGCAGACTGCGTGTTAGGACGGGAAACGGAGTATGGAGTCAGCAATGCCATCATCATTGCCAGAAGAACTTCCACATTCCTGGCTCTCTGGCATTTGGCATATCAAACTCTGAATGACGCTCAGTGGATGGATCACTCAATACGAGTGCCTCATGAGATGGCCGTGAAATGGGCGGATCTCATTCATGTTGAGGAGACGAAGATTGCCCGTCCCAACTGGACACCACAAGACTTAGAGAAAATCTATGGGAGGAGTATAGAATGGAATTGGAGGAGGAATTACTGCCTGCATTTATGGTACCGATACCATCGTAGAAGATATGATTTAAATTCCATCAAGAAAGTCAACTCTGCCTTTGGTGAAATTTGTCGAATGATTTTGTATGGCCAAAGTAAAGTGCTTGAATAGCATCGCAAGTTTTTCAATGTTTCTGATGAATTCCATACACCACCATAAAAACTAAATTGCACGCCGTTTTAAAAATAATCCGTTTATTTTGCACATTGTTAGCAGTAAATATTGAATATTCATGAAAAGTCTTCACCGGAGATGTGGAAGAGATGACATTTTGACAATTCCGTTCGTTTTTCCGGTATCACTGGATTTCCCTGATTATAACGATTGAAACGATTGATTAATTAGTGGCCTAAATGATGACTGGATCTATGTAACATCCTGGATAAGTCAAAGAACAACACTAACATGCAGACACTGAGGGAAAGGGAGAGAGAGAGAGGATTGAGAGTAAATGGGCAAAGTCGATGCTGTTTGGACAATTCACTTTTTCTCAAAAGTGAAAACAAATTAATAGTTTTCTCTTGCAATCAAGCAAAATACGCTGATTCAATTAATTTCACTAAAAAAGTAGATTTTATTAAAGTTTGATAATACGCTTTTTTAAGTCGGTTTAACCATAGAGTAAGGATATTAGTTAGAGTGAGGATTAACTAACAAGAGGACAACAGTGAAAAGATTTCATCGAAGCCCATCATATTATTGCCAAAAATTGTTGAAAAAAATATGTAGTGCCCTGAGAACCAATAGACATTCCTAATTAAAGAAATTGAATTAAATTCTTCATTAAATGGCAATCGAATCGGATTGTCGCATGGTCACAAATCGAAACGTATTCTTTTTGGCATTAGAATCGGATAATCAAATCGGACTTTCGAGATGGCGAGTCGGTTAATCGGTAATCGGACTTTCAATTTTTCGAATCGCGCTCACTACTGGAAAATATAAGTGGTTGAGATATTATCATTTATTTACATTAGTGTATGTTGAAGGTAAACCCTGCTATCAAGAGCAACACTTCAATATCTGATAAGCACAATAATTTTCTATTGCTTGGTTGTTTTGATAGCTTAAATTGAGTAAACAAATGCAAGTCCTATGCTAATCCTTGGAGAACGCCCGACGTGACTACTATTGCGATGAGTTATACTTATTATCGTTAAGTTCTTACTTCTTATGAATACCTGACTTATACTTATATGCATTGTTTTTATCATAATTTGCAACTTCATAGCTTAATACACGTACTGCATGTGCGCATTTATCTTTCCTTGCTATGATTGTATTTACATTTTGTTAGGACATTTTACACACACTGCACAGACCATGTTTCGTCATCGCATTCTTGTGAGTTGCCATTATCTCTTATGCTCACTCCGTTGCAATCTCTCGTTGAAATTCACGACAGAACGAACGTGTCCATGAGGATATCTTTGCTTTGAAATTTGAATGGAAAATTGCGCCATCACTTGTCTATCCACTTAATCAAACAGAATAAGTCTTCTGATCTAAGTGGCCGCAAATCATGTCAGAATTTTTACAAATTAATGAATAACAAATATCTCATAATTCCGTTGATTGAGTCGACAATTTGTTATCAATAAATTTGCTGACAGCACACTTAGGGAACTTCATTGACGCAGAGCACATGCTCAATGAGACACACGCATAGCAAGCAATGTACACTCAACCCGGGTGGTGCGCTGGTGAATGGGCGGTTGATAAGATGTAGTACTTGAACTAACAATGCATGGCTCAGAGCCGCATTATAATAGTCTGTTTCTTGCAGCCCTCCCAGATGCTGTTTTACCCATTCGACGTGGCCAGAGCGCTCGCGAACTGATAAGAATATAATCAACTAACGTGTCTGCTTTCAGTATGTATTTCATGAGTGAGCTTTTAGAAGGTACGGCTCGCTCAGCATGTCTGAAATCTGATGAAGAAACGGGAGTTGTACGAATAAAAGCAGCGAAGATGAATGAATTTTGTTCGTCCGGCTCGCGTACCTTCTTGAGATCAAACAACTGATTTGATAAATTCGACGGAGGAGATTACTTCATAGGCAGGTGAGTTGATTGACATAAGTTAAGACATGCATTAGCACGCTCATTGTTTAAAAAACAGAGAGTTATAATGTCAAAGTTGCACATATTACAATCCTAGGCAGCAATATTGATCTGCCTATATTTCACTTTTCTATTCTACTTTCTTTAAATAACAAAACGATAGAATTACAAAATGAAAAGGAATAATATTCACGAAGGGACTGTGCCACCAAAATGCACGACACCCTGAAAAAGAAGCCACAAGCGAGTTTGTTCTGGCATACTGCGAATCGCTCGTCAACTCGACAATCTTATGCTCTCGCCGTCTATGTACTTTTGAGGCAAGGCAATCACCAGTGCTTTGTTTAGCCACCATATTATTTTGTTGGCAATGACCAGTTGTGCCAAATGCGATCAATGTACGGGCTAAAGAATGTCCAATAGAACACTGACTGGAATATGATCCATTACGATAAAACGCTTTTATCTTTCAATTCAATGAGATGGAGAATTTGTTGTTGATACGCAACTTCCTTTCGGAATCCAGGAATTGTAAGCACATGAAAATAGGTGCATTTTACTCACCAGTGCTGCAGAATGCCCAGCTAGCCCACTTTGAATGGTTCAGGAATAGGAACTACAGGTGTTAGGCCGATATGGAAACGTATGCGTCGTAGTCACAAACAAAATTAAAACATAACTAATGCAAAGAATTGGAAAATGACGCCGTGCTATATTATTATTATTATTGAAAAACCGCTGTTCTTAGGTCAAAGAAAAGTTCTCAGTAGTCTACCTGGACAGCATGCACATCACTTGTATTTGAAAACAAAGTAGTCTAGTGCTGATTGCTTTTGCCACAAAGGTGCATGCGATGAAGGCGTGAGACTATCGAGTTGACAAGTCGTTCACAGGCTACCGCAACAAACTTACGAATGGTGTCTTTATCAAGGTTTAGTGCTCTATGGTTAAGTGGTTCATCATTTAATTTAATTTAATTTAATTTAAGTGTTAATCGTCTTACATCAAAGAAAGTGTTACGCAGACAAAAGTGAAAACACTTTTCTACAGAACATAAAGGGCATGCAATTTTCCACCCAGGACTGCAAATGTACTTTTCCAATGATAATAAGTGACCTGTATAGAGTCATCGATAGGGGTATTATTGACTCTAGGCAAATAGACGAATGTGCATCGAAAATTAGACGTAATATGCATTACTGTTTATGTTGCTTTACATGTGCTTCGCTCCTTTACAGCGAAATACAATTAACTTTAAGCGCCCGTTCAAGATATCCAGATAATTTCTTCGTACTCATCGATGCCTATCGCGGCACCGTCCATAGCATCATACATTGACTTACACTATATATGTAATATAAAACTACGTATACATTCACATGCATATTCGCTTAGCATATACCACCGCATCTCGACGCTTAATGTGACCCAGTTTCTATCTTCATCCTATCAATAGTGGTCTCTGAAGCGCATCCACATCCCGAGGTGGTGCTGATTCGCCCTTCACCCTACCTCAAATTGCTTCCACTGACACAATATTGAGGGCGCGACATATTTAGAGTGCTAACTTTCCCTTGGTGGCATTCACCTCTTCCAACTCGCTCAACCTTTTGCAATAAGCAGAAATTCAAATTTTGAAATCAAAGATTTTGGGAATTTTTTCAATTTTATCAAATTTTGGCTGCAAATCCACTTCATGGTTATTGTCTACGATACCAAGCTGCTTTCATATACTACGAAAATACTTAAGTGCAAATAGAGATTGATAAATGCATGGAATACTACTCAGATTTAAGGCATATGAAATGTGGAAGATTTTCCTTCTGACCTCTTCAATGCTTCTGTGAAAAGGTATTCAGGAGTTCTAAGAAACTTTAAATGTGATTATAAAAATGAAAAACGAATTATGCATACCCAAAGAATTTAAGATTAAACCCAAGTGCCTTATCTAAAACTTATGAAATATTTCACTTCGTGAAGATATGAAAGCAGTAAAAACCTGTCTAAAATGCTGGAAATCACTTTTCAATGCGCATTTGTTAAAAACATAACCATTTCTTTAAAAGCATCAGTTTGAATTATTGAATAAAATACGTAATATCATATCGGAAACCGTTCAATCCATTCACTCACCGAAATGGAAATTTTAATAAAGGGCACAAATAGATCCAAGCAGTCAATAAGTCCAAATCAAAGGCAAAGTTCATTTCAAAGCAAGAAGAACCGGTTGTAGACGAATTATGTGTTGAGGTAGTTCGAAAGCTTGTTGTTCTTGGTGTTACTTATAACAGCCGTTTCAACTGGAAAGACCACATCAAAAGCGTCTGCTCAAATGCCAATAAACGTTTATATGCTCATAGAAAAATGCGTAACTATCTACCTCCTCTAGATCTCCACAAAGTGTGCGAGTTGTATATTCGGAGTATCTTAGAATATGCATCTCCTTTGTTTTTTGGCATATCAAAAGGTGACGAGGAATGTTTAAACCGTATCGAGCGTTTTTTTAAAACTATTTCAAAGTGCTGAAAAGAATGGTTGTCATGTACTGCATTATTTGATCCCTAAGAGACTCAGTTATTCTCAACACATTCGTATACCACTATGCAGAACAATGAAGCGTAAGAATTTGTTCATTCCTTTCGCATCTGTCATTACGAATCGGTCGTCATGACCATCGTCACTCTCGTTACTGCGTTTATTGCTGAAAATTTTGTATGACTTTGTATCTCTACTTAAACTTACTTTATTCTGATTTTATAACATTGTATCTAAAGATTTTCATTCATTTTTCAAATATACACCATACTACTACTACTACTTCCTTAATGTTATTGGGATATTTTTGTTGAAAAGTAGCGAAGAGAGCAACATTTTGATTATGCGTATTTCATCTCATTTTGACATCAACATTGATAGAGTCAATGCCAGCATCGATAGCATGTCCTTTGGTAGGAACTACATACATGAATGCATGTAGTCATGGAAAATGGAGACAAAATGACTTTGACAAGTTAATCTATTCTTTCAAAATCCTGGTGCCTACTTTTGGACCGCATTGCTAGTAACCTGCGGGTATAACCGTACCCACGGTTAAGGGAGTGGGTATAGACTTCGCGGGTATGTCCGGGTAAGGATATTTTCTAGCATGCATGAGACGGACTACTACTAGTAAAAGAAGAGTGAAAATCAAAGTCAATCTCCGTCCATTCACTTGACACTTTCCTGTCGTGGGTCTATTGTACTTTACATCAACTGATATCTATACACTGCAATCAGACTATCCTATTTATAGAAATCAACCTTAGATGACTCACTCAGCGGCACAGTTTTCAATCGTTGACACGGTATTAAACATGACAGTCATTTATCAGCATAATAGTTATCAAAATTTCATGCAGCTATTGCACACAGAGATAGAAACCGACCGAGAGTTTCGGGCCGGTCCGGCGACCGGCTTCCTCCTGGCTGGACGCCGGAAGAAGGTCGGTTTCACAGCAGTAGCAAGTCACTGAAAATGCTGATGAGGCTAACATTAAGCCTTTCAAAATTATTAATCAAGATAGGCCAACATGATCTAATCAAAATTATTTAGGCCTAGCTTGCATAGGTCTGCGGATAATTCTTCTGCATGAAATATACTTTCACATATAGGCTTAATAACATACCAAGCGCGTTACTCAGATTTGAAGGCAGTAATGATGTCTATGAAGGACTCTTTGTGAGAATGCACTTTACTGATAGGAATAGAGTACAAAACTAGGCCTGATTGCTGGCTCTCTGCAAATTAATATGATAGGTACACGTCACGGTTGGCCAAATTTACCATAGCGCTAATTGAACGCTACTCGGTTATTGCAAATTTTCTGAATAGTTTCTTATTATAGCCCCAGACAGGGATTGTCTGCAATAAATGCATGTCTTAAACAAAAAAGAAAAACGAGAGAATGTTATTATGTATTTTTTCCGAACTCATACTGATAACAATTTGGCAGCATTTAAAGAAAGAAACTGATCGCATAAGAACGCAATGATATGATTCCAATAGCATGAATATTAGTATTTATGCTATTTGGAATCATGGCACTGCGTTCCTATGCGATTAAATTCTTTCTTTATAATCTTCCTTTTTTTACGTAGATGCTGAAACTAAATTTACAAGCAAAGATGTCCTTGTGTTTTCATTCTAAAATTTGAACCAGGTATTGCAAGGAAGCATTCAAATTGAAGAGGTCACCATTACCGGCCGTCATTAACATGAGGTGTTCAATTTCAAAGCTTTCTGACGGATGCTGTTGATTCATAAATGCCTTGATTCCTTTTTGCGTTTTCTCTCTTCAAGGATGTAATTATATTTCGTCAGCATAGTGCCTTTATGAAGATTTCTAATTAGGGGAGCATTCGAGAAAAGATGCACGATAACATGATGGCAACGATGCTAGCCATTGACTGACAACCAACTTGTCAAAATTCTTCTTTCGAATGGAAGGTGCGACTATGCGAATTGCTTGAAAACCAAACTGAGAGGCTGTTTGAAGCAATCGACCCACGGATGAAATTCTGCTATCGCTTTGCCGACTGATGGATTCTATGGTGTTTTCTATTGTACATAACTTCTCAGACACATCAAAGCTAATAACGGGGTGTGATTGCGGTTGTGGCGTCTATTGTCCAGTTTTGTGATTTTCTCCACCAACTTAATCACTGTTTCTTAAATGAGTAGAAACGGTGTCGGGGAACGACTTGAAAAGATTTATTTATTTATTATAAAATAATAATTGCTTATTATTATTTGCTTAAGGGTAGCGGAGTTTGTTTTCATTCATGTTACAGCTTTCACTATAACCAATAGCAAACTACAATCGTTGTTTTTGCTTTCCTACAGAAGTGTTCCTTATAAAAATTAATGAAATTTTGGGCCTAACGCTCAATATTACACAAACGCTCAACTTCGGTTAACATTTGCCTTTTTTCAGAGCTGCAAAAACGAATAAAAACAAACTCATGGAAATGTCGCAAGAACGTCAACAATTATTGTGCTCAAACTGATCGCTATACACGTTAAATGCAATGCTTTTCAAGAACAATTCGCAAGAAGTGCCATCCGATCATTACTCGTCAGATAAACTGAACAAATTATTCCTAGACACCTAGGCTATATCCATCTACGAACAGGCCACCTCGTATCAGCCTCCAACGGCAGCAGATAGGATCTCAATGACAATTTTGGCCAAAGAGCCGTATTGGTTCAATCCAGGATAGAGAGAATGAAGAAAGAAAATAAATAAAATAGAAATCCAAGAACAAAGAGGAGGTCTGCCAATACCTGCCTTTGATAATCTGATTTTACATTTTATGTCATGTTTAAATTTCTGCACCATAGTTCTTTTTACTTTAGATTCATTTTCCCATTAACATTAGATGATCACGAATCAATCGCAGCTTTGGAGCAGTCTTCCTCTATATCTTCTACAACTCTACACCATAGAAAATAAAAAAACCATAGAAAGTCCTAGAATGGATATTGCGTGAAAATTATGGCACGCCTTGGGAATTTAGTTGGGTCAAAATGTAAATTGTGCGAGCTGGTCTCCATGTTTTCTGATTGACATTTATATTTATCAAGCCAATTTGTGATCTGGATTGTTGCCCCTTGTCCAAAGACCGTGTACACTAAAGCAATATTGTATTTACAGAATACTGCAGCGACAGGATGACAAAGAAGGAAATTCTTTGAAACTTTCTGTACGTTCATCATTTTGAAAAAAACGCTTCTATTATCTATCAAGAGTATAATCAGACACATATGCAACTTGTAATGTCGATTTGCAGAACATAAATTACTCCAGTTTGAAATCAGAGGCCAAGAAATCTTCGATTATTCATTTTACTTAAAAGGACTTCCCCGTTCATTGTATTTGAACAATTTTCAAAATCTTCGCATGCTTTCGAATATCAGCTTCCAAAATGTCATCACACCATATCACATAGGTCATTCAGTGATTAATTGAAAAGTTTCAGTGTTATTTTATTTATCTGAGAATGATTGTAGGTAAAGACGCTTTTTGTGTGTTTATTCCAGAAAAGCGCTAGGTTTCTTAGCTGCTTGACAGAGAAATTATCCAATAATTAGAACTTTTATCTGTAAATTCTTTAGATTTTCTTACAACCCGTACACCGACCACTTTCAATTATTACTCTGTGGACCAAATTTTAATTCGTATTCCAGTGTTGAAAAATTGCATAATAGCTGTCAATGACTGCTACAAACAGGGATGCGGAGTCGGAGTTGTAGTCCCGGAGTCCTATCATTTTTGCCGGACACCGACCTATAACTAGACCCAAAACATAATACAAATCCTCGATAATAATAATATTACAATATTAATATATCCTCGTGCATAGTTGTCATTGGTGTCAACTTTCTCTGTCAAACAAAGGTACAGAGACACTGCTGAATGCAGAGCTTGTAATAGTTGAGGGAATGAACCGTGATAGTGAAAAAAGGATTGTCTTTCCACTCGGTGATTTAGTAGAGAAGACAAACATTCCTAGCCCCGATCACACCTACGCACCAAAGGTCACGTCAGAGACTAAAACGAATTAGTACTGGTTAATTTGAGAACATTACCTCTTACACAAGCGTCAATCGTGTGTGATGGCTCCTCCACAGCGCATATTAATATCGAAAGTGTGCTCATATTTTTGGAAGAAGGACGTGGATTTACCTGCCTGCTACAGACTGGAGAAAAAACGTGTGAAGCACACATCAAAAATTGGGAGGGGCCGAGTCGTATGCATCCAATTTAAAGCGACATTTGATAAACTTTCATCGAAAATGATTGAAATTGATACAGTAATTATCACTAAAGACAGATTCAGGTGAGCCTATAATGATCTATGATGCATTTACCAGTTCTTTAAAAAAAATAGTAGGCTGTACATACTTTCCACCCGGAGTCGGAGTCCTATGAGCCCCGGAGTCGGAGTCCTATAAAAATGATAGGACTCCGCATCCCTGGCTACAAATAGACACAGCATATTAATCCATGGAATAGTAGGCTATTTCACCTGAAACAAAACCATCATCTCACTTAAAATTATCTTCATGAAAATCCTGTAATTTGCTGTCAACAATTTCTACAACCAACTTGGAAAATAGTTTGACTATGATACAATTTTTAGATCGAATCTGATCTATGTACAAGCCATACATTTTCCATGTGCCATCTATGCATAATATTATGCTGTATAGTGTACTATTATCTACTTCTATGCTCTACACCCTAAGTCGGTCGCTGGGGCATTTCAACTCCTAGTAACTCGTTTGTTTTGTTTCTGTATGCTTTATACTCGTACATGCCCTCACAAAGTAATAATAAATAAACGGTAATTAATGATAATTTGACGAAGTACCTACATGTAGATATAAATGCCTACATGTAGGTAATTTTCTATTGATCTCACTCTTCAACAATTTTCGTGTTGATAGAATTGCTCGAGTGTGTAACAACTTATACCACTAAAAAGATAACGATCAAACAATTCAGAAAATGTTTTTGAAATTTTCATAGCTTCATCTAATTTGTAAATAGATGAAGTTAAATCGAAACAAAAAAGTGGAAATTTGTCAAAACTTTCACAAAGCCAACTGTTTTCTCAATAGCGTTTTTCCACAAACTACAGCGCTGAGATTTGCAAAAATCACACCATCTTTTTCACAAAGCCTTCCAGATTAATATTGCGACATATTATTTACCTTACATGGTTCCCAAGAGGCGATTACTATAGCAGTTCATGGAAAATAACTGATGAGTTTTATGAGAACTAAATATGCTTGAGAGTAAAACTATCATTTAAAATACCGGTGAGGTGAAAGTAGTAAGTAAAAATCCACTTCTGGATAGCGCAAGATGCCCCGCCGTCGAAAAAAGTCGCTGACTTGGGCGCGGACTTGGGCGACCGCCAGGTTTTGACTTGAGGCTATAGTGTGTTATGATTTTCGTGAAATCTGATGAATGTTGGGTTGAAAATGGGATGTTTCGAGTAAAAGCAGTGCTCGGATGGGAAAACGGAGGCCAGATTCGGATTCAGCGTGAAATTCTGCATCTGTATGGTGAATTTGAAAGCTATCGGAGAGAAAAATTTTCGCTGACGTCCCTCCCCCCCCCCCGGCACCGAACTTCCAATATTGCTTCTAGTGGATGGATTTTGTCGTGCAATAACTCGTTTGAAAGCTAAGAGTGAGACAAATTCACTGAAAGAAACGGCTTGTTCATATCTGTCTTCGTTTAGATGTGAGACGCCATTTAAGATTTTGGGAGATTGGCGAAAAATGACAGAGTTAGAATTTTGGACGTTTTGGGCTGTAGCGCCAAAACAAAGCATCGGATGGGAAAACGGATTTCAGATTTGGAATCAGCGTCAAATTCTCTATCAACATGGTGAGTTTCAAGTCAATCGGAGAGAAAAAATTTTCAACATTTTTCGAAAAAACGACAGAGTTAGAATTTTGGACGTTTTGGGCTGTAGCGCCAAAACGAAGCATCGGATGGGAAAGCGGAGGCCAGATTCGGATTCAGCGTGAAATTCTGCATCTGTATGGTGAATTTGAACGCAATCGGAGAGAAAAATTTTCGCTGACGTCCCCCCCCCCGGCACCGAACTTCCAATTTTGCTTCTAGTGGATGGATTTTGTCGTGCAATAGCTCGTTTGAAAGCTAAGAGTAAGACAAATTCACTGAAAGAAACGGCTTGTTCATATCTGTCTTCGTTTAGATGTGAGACGCCATTTAAGATTTTGAGAGATTGGCGAAAAACGACAGAGTTAGAATTTCCCAAGAAACAGCTCCAGCGGGCGAATGAAGGCTCGGATTGGTAAACGGAGGCCAGATTTGGAATCAGCTTGATGTTATTGTCCAATGATGATCGTCATCCAATGAGAATCAAGCATTTCTATATAAATAGCGAGCCTTCCACAGTGAGAATCATTCCATCGTTGAATCACACGAGTGACGGACGCACATTTTCTCTCTCTCTAGTTCCCTGTTCTATTATCCAACTAAAATGGTAAGTCGCTACTTCCTCCCTCTCCTCCCTTGAACGTAAACTTAATACAATCTTTTTTCATTTTCAGGCATCTACTCCATCTGCTGCACTAGTAGGACAAAATGGCGGTCAAACGTTACAAGGTTCGCTACGATCAGATCATCTACAACTGAGGCCAGTGGAAGAAACAACCAAGGTACATAATCCTACACCGCTACAGCGTAAATTTAAACAAGTCTTGCGTTATGACGATCATAGCGTAGTACTCCAAACGGGAATGCTCCCTTCCACGGATGTCAAGATAATGCGCAATCAGTATGGGGACGACATACTGATCCCCGTGAGTCCGTACATTCGCCGCCAACTTGATATTATTGAGGAGTACGTGACATTAAATATGGACATTCCTACTCCTCTTGCTCAAGAGTGGAAGGCGAGAGATGACAAGGATACTCCCTATAGAAAGATTTGGGATGGTAATCAAATTTGCCTACCGGTATCACATTGGTGTAGTTATTATAAAAAGGATGGAGATCAATCAATACCCATCAGATGTGATGAGCTCGGAGAAGGTACTTGGGATATCCTTTTCAAAGTGAATGGGCTCTATTATGGTCGACACAAGGATAATAAAATAGCCTCTCTCTCCATGCATATGGAATCCATCCTATATATTCCAAAACCACCCAACGTGGATGACATAGTTGATCAAATCCTTAACAGCAGTGGTACGAAGCGCAAGTCGGAGAAGAATGCTGCATCAAAACGCAAATCAAAGGAGAATTACTAGTCCTTTCCTAACTCTACCCTATGACAATTCGCTTATGTGCTTTGAGTGTCGTAGACGTGGTCTTATTAGATACATTTTACTTCTTCGTTGCCATCATATCATTTGTGTATTTTGTCGTGAAAAGCATCGATGTAATTCTTCATTTTGTAATATGTTATAGAACGTTTCCTTAGATGTGTAAATTTCCGTTTTAGGCTTCTATCATCATTTTTATGGATTGTGAGGGTGAACCTGTACAGGAGCTCAGTGCTATTGCTATGAACAATTGGACATATCAGATTGTTAGTGTCTATCATCAACATGCCAACTGCAATCCCAATGTTGATCAATGGGCGAGAAAACACATTCATGGACTTAATCTGAAATATTTGCAAGACTATGGCTTTTCTTGTGACAGTGCTCTTCTTATTGACTTTAAACGATGGTTAGCTGCTTTCAATGTTATACGCATCTTTTGTAATAATCCTGGTAAGGAGAGGAAAGTATTTCCCAATCTAATCATTGATGACATTTTGCTCCCACCTTGGGATAGTAGAGTGAATCAACATTATCATGAAGTCACGAAACGTTTTAAGGATTTGTGTGTTCCTATTTTGTCTGTTCGTTGTAGTAGCTACGTTCATAACCAATGCTTCTTTCCTCCTTACCTCAACACTGCCAAAGTCCTGTATGGTTATCATTGCTCGCTGTATGATAGTTACCAGCTGTATCTATTTTATCTCTTTCAAGCCATTGATTTATAATGCATGCTTGTTACCGTTATTCAATAAATGTTACTATGAGAAGAGTTGTTGTTTTCATGCAATGGATGGGTTAGATAAAGGGCGATCATGTCTTTCTCAAACGACTGCGGAACATCACATTTTCATAGGCAAAGTTTAAAAGGAGCTGTTCAAGATTATGTGATAAATTTTCATGAAGATGAGACCGACATCGAAGCAGTGGTCGATGATGCTAGCACTCTATTTCTAGAGTTAATGAATACATTCTCTGATAGCATTGTCATGGCGCGATTAGTTGCGAAAATTAAGTTTAGTCATTTTGGAAAGGAAGAGGTGGAAAGTCGCTCTTTCCATTTTGCTTCTTATTCAATGGAAGTGGTAGATCAACCCGAAGAATTTTTTAAAAGACATATGATAAAAATTGCTGAACGTCTTAACGCATTTAACCATCATGGTAGCAGTCTAGTGATTGAAGCGATTTCAGATATTCACATTCAACTTTCCATAAAGAAAAATTGAAAATGCAGTGGTACTTGATTGTAGCACAACTGGTTTTCGAGCTATGTCTGCTCACTCTCGAAGTATATTCCTTCTGTACATGCGTCTATTATTTAAAAAAGGCTAGCAAATTCATATCTTCAAAAAGACTTGCTATAGACATTAGTAACGGTGAAACTATGTGTTGTGATGTATGTAAGCGAAAGGATGGAATTGAAAAGCGCATCTTCAAGAGATGTAAGCATGCTTTTTGTCAACGCTGTTTCATACGTAATTGCATTCAACTTTGCCAATGTAACCACTGTGATATTGCTCATTTCGAGTGTCACTTATGTCGCAATAGTTAGTACCTATGCAAATGTGGTAAAGACAGGTTTTAGCAAAGACTAACACGGAAAATGGCGAAACGTAAAATGACGAAACGTAAAAGTCAAAAGTTTTCTTCAGCCATTCAAGCTCTCCGACGAATGAAAGCAAATCAGCGATACAATGCTATACGACATGCTAACGATAAATTCATTCGTGAAATTATTTCTCATGTGAGAAAGTTGAGGACGAAGAAATTAGCACCAAAACAACGAAAGTTACTTAAGCGATATGCTACGAAATTGCGTTTCATCTCCAATCCTAAAGTCGCCCTTCAAAGAAAGAGGAAAACTCTAACACAAAAGGGTGGTTTCCTTCCAGCGTTACTACCGATGCTAGCTCCTATCGTGGGCAACTTATTGGGTAATATCTTGGCTCTAGGCGTTAATTATGCAAATGTTGAATCTCAAAGTATTATAATCGATTTCAGACTTCAATGTGATAACGTTCTGACTGTATCAGGTCCATCTCATGCAGGTAAAACTGTTTTCACGCTGAATTTATTGGATAAAAGAAGGGAGTTGTTTAAGGAACCTATCAATCGAGTGATTTGGTGTTATGGTATTTGTCAACCGTCGCTGTTTCAGGAATTGCAAAGTCGCAACTTTATTCGACATGAAGGAATTATTCCAGTGGATAAACTTCAGTCTAATGATGTTGTTGTATTGGATGATTTATTAAAAGAAAGTAAGAATTCAAAAGATGTTACAGATATGTTCACTCGCGCAGCACATCATAAAAGGTGCTTTATCATCTATATCACAAAAAATTTGTTTCCTGATGGAAAAGAAGCTCGTACACGAAACCTGAATACACACTATTATGCTATTTTCAAGAATCCGCGAGATAAAAGTCAATTTGAAATTTTAGCGCGACAAGTTGCACCAAGAGGATCAAAAGCCTTAATTGAAATTTTTCAAGCAGCTACTGAAAAACCACACGGTTACTTATTCATTGACTTTACGCAAGAGTGTCCGGAAGAATTTAGATTTCGAAGTGATATTTTGAAAACTCCCATGATTATCTACAAACTATGAGTTCTTATTCTCGCATGATTGTTATTCCTCAGGATGAATATGTACAATTGACTGCCATACAGCAAGTAAAGCAACCTCTTGCAAATCAAATGTATAGGAAAGAAATAGATTATCAGCAAAATGTTCACATCAGAGATCCACATCGTGCTGTATTATTACAATCGGAAACTGTTGAGCAATTGAAAAACTTGAAGAATAAGATGCGTGACTCTGTATCGACTGCTACACCTTTAGCATCTCGCGCACATGCCATATCTCTTTTCAACAGTATTGAACCCCATCTCAATGTAAATGATAGAGGAGAAATCATTACAGATGAAAATAAAGTGATTGATGCTTCACGTTATGAAGACTTGATTCAGTATGCGACACGTAGAAAGCGCCGTCAGGGCTATGTTCCACCTGGTTGGACATACTTTCTTAAACTATTGAAAAAGCATAATGTGCCAAAATTTGCTTTGAATAATGAGACATTGAAAGAACTTGATTCAACAGTGGCTACTGCTCCAATGCTTCAGACGATGAAAATGCCAACAAATTGGTTTAAGACGTCACCTGCTACATCCCCTCCCACACTCACTAAGCAAACAAGAGGAAGAGCTCGACTTAGATCTACATCACCACGAAAACTAGTAAAAGGAAAACGTAAAACAGCTCCTCCCAAGAAATACATGTTCTCAGACTATTAATATGAAGCAGATGTGTTGCTTACCATGTAATGAGCCGCCAGAGGTGAATGTCGTTGTCACTTGCACTTGCTGTGCCAGCTCTCACAATGAAACTCCTAAGCAATGTGAACACGATCGCAAAACCGCTAAAGCTAAATGCTGCAATTGTTGTAAATGTAGAAAGGCAAGGAAGCAAAAAGATGAGAAGGAGAAAAAAGAGTCAGTCGTCATCGACTGAGCGTTTGAAGTCAATCTATTATGATGTAAAACATCCGGCAGGATTTGCATCTATCAAGAAATTATCAAAAGCGAGTGGTCTTCCACAATCACAAGTGAAACGATGGTTAAAGGGTCAGGCTACCTATACACTCCACAAACAAGCGAAAAAGAAGTACCGCACCCGCCATTATATTGTTCATGACATCGATGAACAGTGGCAAGCAGATTTGTGTGATGTTGCCTCCATTTCAAAACATAACTCGGGCAATAATTTTATTTTAACCGTCATTGATATTTTCTCGCGTTATGCGTGGGCTCAACCTTTAAAAACTAAAGAAGGGAAAGGAGTAGCAAAAGCATTCCAAACAATTTTTCGAGAAGGTCGCATTCCAAAAAGAATTCAGAGTGATCAAGGAAAAGAGTTTGAAATCAGCATGTGAGAAGATTATTTGAGAGGCATGACATTGAGTTGTTTAGTGTAAAGAGTGCTTATAAAGCTGCTCTCGTTGAACGTTTTAATCGCACATTAAAAAATCGCTTGTGGCGACATTTTACTGCCAACTTGACACAAAATTGTACAAAGGCTCTACAAGATACACTCCATGCTTGCCAATCACTCTATCCATCGTTCTATTGGACTCAGACCAGTAGATGTAAATGCTGACAATGTAGATAAAGTGCGCGAATCATTCCAACGTAAACGCACTCATGTGAAAAGTGATGTGAAAATTGGTGATAAAGTTCGTATCTCAAAAGTGAAAAGTGTTTTTGCTAAAGGGTACCTTCCGAATTGGACAGAGGAGGTATTTACAGTATCAAGGATTGATCAAAAAGACTCCCACCACCTACAAGTTGAAAGATTACGATAATGAAGAAATTGAGGGTAGCTTTTACCGCGATGAGATTGAGGTAGTCACTGAAAGTGAAACATATTTGATAGAGAAAATCATTCGATGTAAAAAACGGCAAGGTGAAGAATGGTGTCTTGTTAAATGGACTGGTTATCCTTCAAGTATGAACTCTTGGATGCGTCGTGCCGACATCTTTCATCTAAGTGATCGACAGTGATTCATGCAAAGTTGTAACTAACAATGTTTAGGGTTTGAGCTATGAATCCAACTGCCCCATTTTATTCTCGACCCTCCTATGTAAGTAGTAGAGGAAAAATTTACAGCGGCGCTCGCCGCCAACGTGGAGGTAGCATACTTGGTGCACTGAAATCTGTTGTAGCACCTCTCATATCCAATGTCGGTAGATCTTTAAAACGAAATGTTTTAAGTAATGCCGTTGGCTTTGCTGGTGATGTTGCTAGTGATCTTTCCAGAGGTAGAAGCTTTAAGAGCAGTTTGTTGAATCGTGGGAAGGAACGTGGTTTAAAAACATTGAAGCAGGCCTTTGCTGGTCTTACTCAAGGAAAGAAATCACCTAAACGGATGAATAAAGGAAGGAGGAAACATCGCGGAGCTGGTAAGGTGCGATCTTCAGTCAAAAGGCATTCACGCAAACGTCGCAGAGACTCTAATCATTCATCAGGCGCCAAACGACGACGCTGCTATAACTTCTAATCATGGAGTGTAAAACTTCCGGGTTTTGTTTGTTTGATCAACAAGCCATACAGACAGATATTCTTAGTTCAAGTATTGTAGATTATCATCCTCGAACAGCTGAGAATGCTGGCCCCATTGAATTTGTTATTCCTGGTGGTAGTGATGACTACATAGATTTGAGTTATGCGATGCTTGATTTGAGGTTTAGAATTCAGCAAGCAGATGGAACTGCTATTGACGATACACATAAAGTTGGACTGAACAATTTACCATTGACTACATTACTTCGCGATGTTTCTCTAACGATTGGAGAGCAGCAGGTGGAAGGTGGTCAAAGCGATTATCCCTATAAATCATATTTCAATCATGTATCACAGTTTCATCCAGCAGCACAAAAGAGTCATATGGAAGCCATGGGTTGGTACAGAGATGAAGCAGGAAAATTTGATGCTGAAATAAACAGTGGCTTTGTAAAGCGATCTGCCATGATTACAGATAGTAAAGTATGTCAGCTATATGGTCCGCTGAATTTAGACTTCTTTAGACAGTCAAAGTTTTTACTCTGTAATACCAGCATGCGACTCAAGCTGACATTGAATAAGCCTGAATTTGCGCTGAATGCATTTGCTAAAGTTGACAATTTTAGAATTCATGTGGAAGATATTGCACTTTACATTCGTCGAGTAGTACCGAATCCAAGTGTCATTAGAGGACATGCTGAAGGTCTTAACCGCCAAAATGCCATTTACCCCGTTCAGCATACAAAGCTTCTCACCTTTACAATTCCGAAAGATCAAAAGAGTTTCATGAAAGATGGCCTCTTTCCATCGGAAGCACCGAAGCTCCTCATGGTGGCAATGGTTGAAAATGATGCATTTAATGGTAATATAAAGAAGAATCCTTTCAATTTTAAACACAATCAGTTAAGTGAAATTGCTTTACGTGTAAATGGTGTGAGTCATCCTGGTCCACCCTACAAACCAGATTTTGCTGCGGATCAATTTATGCGCAGTTATGTTGATTTTATGGATGTCTTTGGCTTTTACAATACGGATGACACCAACGGACTCACTATGAAAGAGTTTAAGAGTGGATATACTATTTATGCATTTGATTTGACTGCTGACAGCGATATTAGTGCACCCTATCGTCAAGCGAACGTGCCTCATAATATTCGTTTGGATTTGACGTTCAAAAGAACACTACCTGAGACGATCAATGTATTAATTTATGCAGTCTTCGATTCAAATATTGAAATTACAAAGTATCGTGACGTGACTCTTCAGTATAATCGTTAATGAGTTGGTTGACTGCTGACGATATTTAAACTAAAGTGCAGCGTAATGCAGACGAAGCGACGTTGAAAGCTTTCGATAATGTCTATTCACTCGATACCTTACCACCTGCAGTAAATCACTATCCCATCTTTATTGTGCTAAACACTCATTCGCAGAATTTAGGCGGTGAGCATTGGAAAGCGATCTTTATTGGAGAAGACCGACGTGGTGAACTATTTGACTCTCTTGCTCAACCTCCAAATATACCAACACAGCAGTGGTTGAGAAAACATACGCGTCAATATCAGCGAAATGAACGAATACTACAACATCCACTTTCATCAACGTGTGGTGCTTTTGTACTGTACTTCATCTTAAAACGTTTACATGTATCTCGATTTGTATCTGTTATTCAAAACTTTTCATGTAATCCATCCTCTAATGAAAAAATGATTTGTAAGTTCTATCATGATTTGAAATAAAAACATCATGTTGGAAAAATTGTTTTTTATTTTACAATCCGCTGGGTACGTACATACTCGATGAGATAGTCTAGGATCACATTTGCTTGTACATGAGATTTTAGTCCAGTAATGATCACTTTACTATTATGAAAGATTGCCACATGCACAGGTAACCAACAACTAATGAGAGCTGCAGGAAAAAGTTCGGGTTCATAACACAAATTGTAACTGCTGGTACGAATCTTCAAAAATGATACACTTTCACTCAATTGAGTAGAGATCACCATATTGTCCACAGTCAGATTCGACATCACACACCTCTCCCTCTTCCATATCCGACGTAGTAGTCTCTGTAGCTCTAAGCGCATTGACTGCGCCGATGAATGAGAAAGGGCGCCGAGAATCTGTACAGTCCCATTTGGGAAGAGTTGAAGATTCCGTGAATTGTTCATCTTCACCACTAACATTTGAGGACGGCCCGGGTAATACTTGCTGTTTGGAAGGTGTTGGTGTAATGTTGTGAGATCGATTTTGGTGTAGAGTCTGAAGCGACGGAGAATGTTGACGATGGTGTAGCGATGGCGCTTCATGATGAAAAAATGAGTAAATTGAGCGATGTACCTTCCTTTTATACTTTTCCCAACTACCTTGATGAAATGTGAAGTTAGTATGGAGTTGGGAATGATAGAGTTGAATTCGCCGTTTGTTGACGCGCAACCAGATGCGATTTCCAATACGTGAATGTCTTTTCATATAGAAGTATTTCAAATCCTTCATGATATGATGTAGAGATTGAAAATGACGATAAGATAAAGCAAACTCTCTTCTCACATTTCCAGTTGAATCTTTGAAATAGACGTTTCGATCATGATCCGTTTCAATACGTTGTAGGGAATCTAATTTCCAACTCATGGTGCGTGGTAGTCATGTCTGATTAAGATTTGCATAGTAGGGCGATGAACTCACGACGAATAAATGTCATGATGGAGCGATGTATGTATCTTCTATACTTCTCCCAATTGTATTTGCGAAATGAGAAACAGTTTGCGGAATGAGAATGGCAGATTTGAATTTCATTTCTGTAATGTTGAAGCCAAACTTGATCACCCAAGGAGATGAATCTTAATGTTTCAAAATATTCCAAATCCCTCATGATATCATTGAGGTTGACAAATTGTCGCCATGTTAATGTAATACCTCTTGATGTATGACCATGAGAATTTTTGAAATGTACGTTTCCATTACGATCAACTCTGATATATTGTAGAGAGTCCAAAATCCAAGTCTTCATGATGTTATGCAAAGCCGGAGATCAGCAATATCAAAATGTCGTTTTATCATATTTTGCTTAGCAATGCGGCCGCAAATAGATTTGCTAGTAATCGAGCCGCACTCTTTTCTACTCCCATTGATCATACACAACAGCTAAATGGAAAGTGGGAAGTTGGTGTCACTCAACTTGTTTATAGCAACTGTGTCTATACTTTTGATCATGAGGTGATGACTATTAATATGAGACGCACAGCTGCTTACCAATGTGAAAAGGGCTGCCGAGTATACATTCCACAGTGGCCAAAGAAAGATCTCTTATCATGTAAAAAGTTTATATATGATTTCTTGAATAAAGCGTGTAAACATATTGTCCAATTTACTCCGCACAATGATGATCATAATTATGTACATCATGTAGTTGAGAAAGATTGGATTGTTGGTTTAAGTCCAAGTTTAAGAAATGATTTAGGTTACCTCGCTAGCGCCTTAACAAGCTATGATAATTATAACGTTAATTACCACCCAAGTGGTCATAAACAGTTAATATATCGAGAGGAAGCTTATTATGTAGATCTTATTCCAAAAAATGAGAAGACGTTGGTGAAGAAGATTGTGATTAAGCCAAGAAAGACAAACATGACTCCTGAAACATTATTGAAGAAATTTAATTATCTCCTTCGAGTTGATGGTAAACAAGTGGCAACATTGACTTATATCAAATCATCTAATCATATTGCAATAAGTAAATTAAATGATGATGATCTAGTATTAGTTTGTTCAAAAGATTTTCATCAGTTCTTACGACATCGTTCTGCAGCTGTTCATGGAAAATTTGATATGCAACATTTACCATGTGAAAGGTCAAATCAATTTGATACAGAATGGACCGTATCTTTATACAGAAAGTGTGTAGAGCCTTTAGGTGGTATCTTACATGAAACAAGAGTGTTGATGCCTCGCATTATTACTTCAGTTAAATTGGTTGTAGATTATTTAAATGAAGTGATTAATGAGCAACATATTTCATTTTCTGAAAAAGAAGGTGTTTTGTCTCTCACTATAAGTGGAAAAGGTATTGAACTAATTATGGATAAAACTCTAATGGACATTTTGGGTTTTGATCAAAATATCTTTAAAAGTGGTACTGTAACCAAAGCTAGCGCAGACATGTCACTATCGCGTCGTATTAACTATTTTCAGATATATTCCAATATTGGTGAAGATGTACGTGTGGGAGATGTTGAAGCTCCATTGCTAGCAATGATACCATACCAGCCAAAAAGCTGCAGTATTTTATCTGAGCATACTTTCAAGAAAGTGCATTATACAAAGCTGAAATCAAACTACATCCCACAAATTGATATTGCAATTTATGACGATGCTGGTGCGTTGATTCCTTTTCATAAAGATGCTGTGACAAGTATCACACTCCATTTCCGAATGAAGAGTTAATGCAAAAGTATGCTAATATATTTTTCCAATGTGAATAATATGGAAAGTGAAAATAAGGACTCGTTTCTAATCTACTTGCCCAGTAATGCTTCTATGAATAAATTTCCCAAAAATAAACCATCAGACTATCGAGTAGAATTAAATCGCCCACTACATTTAGAAGGTGAATGGGAGGTTGGCGTTTCTAGTATTTGCTATGATAGCAATATTCAGAATGTGAATGATTTGGAAGAAATGATATTGACTCCTCGCACCCATGATGGAATAACGATGAATAATGCATTCCAGTTCCCATACAATTTAACGTCAGATGGAAAGTGGAACTATGAATGGATTCAGATAAAATCAGATTATTATGGTCCATTTGGGAATGAGAAAATTATTAAGGCATTCAACAGTGGTAATACTTCCATCATGAAGAATAAGGATCAGAAAGTTTATGAGTTTACTATCTATCATTGGAGTGGGAGACAGTTCCTTCGCTTTCATTCTTTTACTAAAGGTCTTACACTGAGGTTGGATAATGAATTCTATCCACATCTCGGTTTTGGCCATGGACTACATCTAACGTCAATTGCTACTGCAAATGTTAAAAAAGTTTATTCAAATCGAATCAACAAATTTCATTATAAATTTAAAATATTTGATGAAGATGTTGTAGAATGCGAAGAACGCATCATTTTGAAAAAGCGTGGTGTTCAACCTTTATCACTTATTGAGTTAGTAAAACGATGGAATGAGACTGTGGGTAAGAAGTATGGAGAGAAAATTATGGCGGACAAAAATAAGTTGGTTATTCAGAAATATAATGACAAACTTACAGTTTATTTCTCTCCAACCTTGCGTCATTTTGTAAGACATTATACACCTATTATTGGAAGCGGTCTGGTGTATGCTTCTCATGAATATCACACTAAAGCTGATTCAGTTAATGATGAATGGTGGGTGGACATCTATGGTGATCGCATCAAGAAAATTTACCAGTCTTATGAAGAATCTAAAGTTGCTATCAATATAATGCCGCGTCTATATCATACAGTTGAAAGCTTCATTCATGTAGTAAATCCTTATATACAACAGAAGTTGAAGCATGTGATGAAAAGTAAATATGATGTAAAGACACACCACATTTCGTTTTCAATTGAAAATCAACGCGTTGTTCTGAAACTGGGTGATGACATTCAATGTCAATTGAGTAAAAATTTGAAAAAACTCTTTGGTTTTTCAATGCTACAAACTGTGTTTACTGCTGCGCATACGATTGGTATAGAAACACCAATGACACTTGATAAACATGAACAGCACCTTTACATTCAAAGTGATTTGATTCTACCTATTTCTGTTGGTGAGAAAAAAGAATACATTTTACGTGATTTCATTCATGATAAAGACGCTTCATATGGAATAGTCGAGAAGATGTTTGAATCTATTTTCTATCATCCCGTCGTCAAACAAACTATACCCTCTATTGCTATCAAAATTACCAATGGTTTACAAGAGTGCATCCATGTGAAAGATACTAAATCCCTCGTAACTTTAGTGTTTCGGAAAACAAAGTGAAGTCATTGTGATATGTTTATTGAAATAAAAATATGTGTATGAAAAAGTCTTTTCACAGATATAGGGGGAATGGGCTGACTGTAGGCATATATTCACAAGGAAGAAACGATCTAATGCGATACATAAAACAGCAATGTTTATCTACAGAAATCAACATGAAAATACTAAGTTAAGGATGATTATGCTAAGACGTCTCCTGAATGTGGTAGTGTGAGTTTAATTCTTTTGGGTGGTGGTATGTTTGTGTCAGGATGTCCATGTGGAAGAGATATGTTATGTTCTAACCAGCACCTCTTATCCTCCCATGCTGAAAGCGCCCGTTTCCTAAAAGTATGAGTTTTGATCTCATGCGACTTAGATTTTAAGATTGTCATATTGACAAACGTTATATTTTTATTTCTATAGGCTTCCCTGAAATTTTTATGTTTCATGTTAGAGACCAATGATCTTGATATGCCTTTAGCGCGCTTAATACTATCGTCTCTATCCTTTAATTTCATACTGTACATTTTTGGGCGGAGGAGAATCATTTCATCTATTTCCTTCCCTGCTGTCTCATCCTTAAAGCAGCCAAGTTTTGCCTTATTTTTGATGGAGTAGAGTGGGTGATCAGTAGGATAATTTGATGTATCAAAATATCTTTCTAAAGATTTTCCTACTTCATTGAAATTTAAATCTTTTTGAGTGGTAATACCTAAGAAGAAACTATCTGTATCACCACCCAACAAACGAACCTCTTTTACGAGAGGACATGGTTTTAGTATTTTATAAAAGAGTTGGTACATTTCAAGCTTAGAGTAATCTAGTACAGCTTGGCCAATATAGATGGGCTTGCACAACTCAACTTCAGATTTTATCATTTTAACACCTACAAGGTCCTCATCGATAATGTCTCTATCGATGAATAGAGGTGATGAGACCAATTTCTTAAATTTTGTAACATCATTGACTAGTTTATAGTTTACACGTTTTCTAACATCCTCCATCGTCTTACCAAATAGACTATTATTCTTATACTTATAAAAATCCTTTTCAAAATTATTTTGGGCTAGTGCACGTTTCTGGCTGTTGCTATCAATATATGGTTTGAGGAAGGCTTTCTGTCTAAATTTAATAATGCGGTGAACTCTTTTTAAAATCATACCCATTTCTAAATAAAATTTTAAGATGCTAAAGTGAACTAGATAGTTTTCCTTATCATACTGGGTGAGTAAAAGTTTGCGGCAAGGCTTATAGTCGGGTTGACCGCATGATTCTAAATCTTTATGAAATTGTTTCATAAAGTCGGAAAACATATCTTTGGTCACTTCACCTGATTCGGGTGCGAGTGGAAAATCTACGGTTTTATGTTTAATATTATTTGGATAGATTAGATCTATCTCAAAATAATATCCCCAATCACCTTCATCTGGAATTGCTAGTATGTTAGAAGGGTTGGAGAGATGCTGAATTTCACTATCATCTAACCAGCTAAACTCAGAGTGAGGGAGTGGTTTGGATAGTGAACTACCATATAAATTATTTTGGTCATAATACTTAAGATGAGTCTGATCATTGCCTACTAATTTTGATTTTAACCTATGTTTATTTACAAATGTGAGACCACCGCGAATTCCTCGCTCAAATAAATTATACATCTCTGGATCTTGTAAGAGATGAATGGTCTCACCAGTCATTTTAAAAGCAGACTTAAATGACATGGCTGGCAGACTGACAAAGTGGACGGGATCTAACTTATCTTCTTCTAATGCCACTCGTCGAAACTCCTGAAATACATCAGCCAGCAAAAATACATCTAACTTAAGATAGGCAATCATATATTCGCCAAATGTATGGCAGTCAAATTTTATCCATGCATCTTGTGCATGATCATAATCTTCGGTCTTACATTCTGCGCCGGTCAAATCATTTTTAAATTTATCTATGGGCGGAAGAGAAGTCTCGCCGAGTTTACTAATCGCATCAAAATATGCATATGGAAAGACTCCTTTCCGTGTGATGACTTCATCGGTTAGATTTGGATATTGTTTCTTAAGATTTTGTGTTAGTGGAAGAGACTTTAGATTTTGTACGAGAGAGGCCAGTGATGCAGTCATAAATTGGTAGGAATCTAAAAATTTTATATCAAAATAGACCGTCTTATTTTCTTTAGTTTTATCAACAGGCACTTTTGCTGTCATGGCCATAAACTTCTCTCTCGTTTGTGCTATTACATCAAGCTTCCACTCTTTCATTTGACCTAAACCTCCTTTTATTATCATATGGCTGTCGTAGCCCTTGAAATTATGGAAAATGACGGGTAATGTACGCCGTTTCATCCTAAGTGAAAAATTGCATTTTGAACATAGTGCGTTTCTAAATTTACCAGTGATGTGATCATGGTCGCGCACTTTCTTAATCTTATCATCATCAAATGTTTTCCTACATTTGAGGCAAACGTTGCAACTATCAAATTTTGCTTGATCATCTGCTGTCATATGCAATGATCTGCGATAGAGTTCACCATCATACTTTTGTTGAAATTTTACAGCCTGTTCGAGGAATTGTAGGAATTGGTAAATACAATCCTCACCTTGCCAGACGTGCATTTTATTTTTTCTATTTTGGAAATGGTCATGCCATACTTCATAGCAGGAAATGGCTGCTGCTCGATGGGTGTTATCATCGATATAGCATTCGATGTCAGCATAGATGACACGAAGAGGACTTAGTTCATCGCCATTCTCTCTATATGAAAACTCCTTATCTTTGGGCATGCGCTCCATTTGTAGTTTACCTCGCTTACACCATTCGTAATGAGTTTCAAATTTGTTTTTACTCCTAAAGTTCCGAATGCATCTGTCACAGTAATAAATCTCTGATGAGCTAGAATTTCTTAAGTGGTGGTATAAGCGAGAAATTTTGGGAATACCGCAGTAGTGCCATTCCTCACTATCATCCTGTCTTACTAATAAAAGGTTGACAACGTGGTCATAACAACTCGAACGCGAGTTGTAGCGGACACCCTTCAATCCCTTTTCCCAAACATGGAGAACTATTTTGATGTTGTTCAATTTTTCAAATTTTTCTATATCTTTAATTTTCATATCTTCACTATTGCAGTCATCAAACTTTAATTCATTCTCCCACTGTTGATACTTACTCTTACGGTATCGGCTATTCTGTACATCATTATAGTGGAGAATGGAGAGGACGGCATACTTAAAACATTGCGATTCGCAATCTACAGAAATGACTGCTGCTTTATTTTTTAAATTTTTCGGAAGTTTAAAGGAGCCTCGTCCAGAGTAGTTCTCTAATAAAGTGATTTTAATCATGGCGGTCTCAATACCATCAAAAACGAGACCACTATCACGCTCGTTAAATTTATCTATGTTTAATTTTAACCCTTGGATATGAAAATTTATCCAAGACTCGCAGTCTACAACTTCGGTTGCAGGAGAGGAGGGTATGTGAAACTCCAACCTCTCTACTATTTGACCAGTATGGTGGTCGATTTTTACATATTTTATTTTGAGATAGATGAGCGCCTTCATTCTAAAATTGACTAAATTGTTGAAGAGCGCACCAATCAAAGATGAATTTTGATGAAACCATTCTTCAAAGTCAGTAATGGTTTCTGAGGATTCCATCTGGTAGTTCCTCACTAAATTATTTATCGACACTTCAGAGAGTCGGATAGAGGAGGTGCTGTTAGTATAACTATCGTCACTGTGTGTATGTCGAAGTCTATGTGAAGATAGTTCAAAATGTGACTCAAAAGACTGAATGCATAAATCGCAAGAAAAGGAGACATCGTTAACAGAATCATCCCCACCTTCGGAGATTGATGCTGACTTAGGTCTACAAACACCTCGCTTGATGTGTCGGACGAGATCACGCTTCCTCGTGAAGATGTGTCCACAGTCAGCACATTCCCGATCGTTGCATTCCCGCGACAATGTTGACATGGAGTCGCTGTTGTTATCCGACTCGCTCGAGATGGGACTGGTATCACCTGAAAGAGAAATCATTCTTTCATCTCTGTTCAAGTCTCAGTGTATTGTTACAACCTACCTTGACTCAACAACTCTAAACTTTCCTCGAGAAGGGAGGGCGTTGGTGATGAAGTTGATGCCTGAAATTGAGGAAGATGCTATTAGCCACACGTTTGAGGGAGATGAGTGAAGAAATTTTCAACTTACCATTTCAACGAAATTATGTTTAAGGTTGATTCTTCAACAAGATAGAGACTTCACTCAAATAATACGTCTCAAATTTGGATTTTACTAGAGAGCAGCTCACTTGTACGCCTCAAATATAGAATTCGCTAGAGAACACTTTACTTACACGTCTCAAAGACAGAGTGAAATGACACGAATGTCACTTTGCATATATACTTTCATATTCATCATTCATTGGCTGTTCATTCTGATTGGTTGCTTGTTTATACTTAAGAATTAGAAAACATTTCAAAGTTATTATTCACAGTCAACATGACAAGCCCTCCGACAACACCGAACACAAAATTCTCTTCTCCATGCTCATCACCAAAGGCGCTCGTTGCACCAAACGCTCCAACGAAGGGGAAGGTAGAGAAGGTGTACCGACTCGACAATATCAGAAAGTTGTCATTAGCAGCGGATGACGAAGAGGAGAGTGTATGTGAGAAGGAGTGTCCCGACTTAACAGGCGTGAGGTGGAAGTATCTGCAGTACGATACTGATGATGTGATGGAGATCACCAGCACCAAATTCCTCCACCAATTATGGGAATGGTACACCCCTAACTCCCAGCCACGAACTATGGCGGAGTGGGAGTACATCGACAAAGTGAGGCTCGCGGTAGAAGAACGATTGAAGCAAGTGAACTGTTTTTGTGATCTATGTGAAGCCAGACTCTGGGACGATATTGACGATGAAGACCTTTTGAAATACATGCCATAATAAATTTTTATTTCGTATTATCTTTGCTTTCATACTGACTTACTTGAATGGGGCTTCAGTGGATGATTTAACCATGTATACTTTTTCATTTGGAAATAGTAGCACGCTTAGTTTAACTTGCAATTCTTATAACATTTCATATGGATGATAATGGTAGATGAAATAGTGTTAAATAAAATTAAGATAGCTTACATGATTCTGGGATAGCAATCGACTGCGATCCATGTGTAAAGAGCTTGTTAGACTACGGAAGAGAGAAGTGTGTTATGTTGCGTGTGGCGCGTGAGTGTCCTCCCATTTCATTCCATTCATCAATTCATCTCATTGATAGAGACAGGTAGAACTCATGGTTCTCATAACGTATGCAATGGATAGTTTATAAGGCAACCTTCGACAGTTGGCTAAATGTCGCCCTGGCGCGAATGCATACTACGTTGAGACAGAGGCAATCACTTGCAAACATGACGCAGAGAGGTTTAACAAGATTGACCATTGCCGAATGTCCCTTGCGGTATACATAGCTACGGGTTTCACCGCCGCCCTTTACAGGAACGCCCGTCGAAAGGAAGTATTACACCGAACTTCATTTGCAACGTTCAAGTTGACTGATAGCAGATTCAACTTAATGATAGTATTCGCCAGTCTAAAGACTGCCCAGGGCAAACCACGTGGAGGTTCTATCATGTCTTGCCCCATGGTGGCCCTTATGATAGCCGTTGGTTCGTTCTCGGGGGTCATCATCAGCCATCTTACTCCATTCCGATTCTGCTGAGAGAGAGTCGAAACCGTTCAACCTCAGCAGTGTCGACTTCCATGCTAGTTGGTATGTGAGTGGAGGGTGGAATGTAGCGCCATTCCATTGGATTGGCAACACTTGCTGTCATCGCATTGCCAATCTGAGCAAGATTGTTGTGGACTCTGTCTTGCTCCTCTATTCTAGCAAATTCATTAAATAAATTTCGCGGTCTTAACTGCGGTCCGCGAGGAGAGCTGACTGCAGCGTTTGGTGTCTCCATGATTGAAATGAAATGAAATGAGAGGTAGTGGTTTATATACCCCTCTAATGCGACGCAACGTTCAAGTTGACTGATAGCAGATTCAACTTAATGATAGTATTCGCCAGTCTAAAGACTGCCCAGGGCAAACCGCGTGGAGGTTCTATCATGTCTTGCCCCATGGTGGCCCTTATGAGAGCCGTTGGTTCGTTCTCGTCGTATCTGAAAATAGAAAGAAAAATAGATGAAATTATATTCAAGTGATAGAGATGATATTAACTTACCATAAATCAATTCAACCGGTTCGTTGAACCTTCGATGGTGGTGGCTGAGGCAAGTATTTGGCCGGCAGTTTCCGCTTGCGGTGGCGCAATTCCTTGATGTCACCATCATGTTTTATTGAGAGATGAAGGCAGCGCATCTCCGCCATCGCCCCATCGTAGCACTCGAATGTGGTATCCAAGTCCTCACTCTCAAGGATGACGCTGTCGACGATTCTGCTCTTGATGATGGGAATGTGGAGCGTTGTTCGTCTCTCTTCTTTCTTCTGGCTCTCAGTCAGGCTAGTCTTTAGTTGCTCGATTTTTAAATTTGACACCTCTTCCTGAGCTTTTAGTGATTTTATGTACGTCGCCTGCTCTTCAACTCGTTTTTCGCTGGCAAGCGCCCTTTCGCGGAAAGGTTCTAAGTTAATTACTTGGGTCTTGAGGGCCCGAATCTCGGCTACCTGACCCTTCAGGTGGAAATTGTCATCCCTAAGGGCCGAACATTCGTTTTTGTAACGAGTGAGCTCATCTTTTAATTTCGTGAGTGCATATTCCTGGCTCACTTTTGCGATCTGCTCATCCTTATTCCAGCTGTTCATCTGCTGCTTAATCCCCTTCTTTACTGGGGAAGGTGCGATCACTTTCTTTTTCGGGGAAGACTGATTTGTCGGTTTTCCTATCTCTTCCGCGTTTTTAGTGATGACGACCTCCTCAGAATCGGAGTCATCTGAGCTGTCCAAATCGCTTAGTGGGCCCTTCTCTTCTGCTGTCGATGAGGTAGTGACCGAAGCAGCAGGTTCCAAAATGGTTGCAATAGCCTCTTGTAGTGCTGCGTCTAGATCGACTGTTGCTTCGTTGAAGAAGGGTGCGATCACTTTGCCGATGTCTGATGTCGTATAATTGTTAGCCTTTTTGACCGGACATTCGGCGTGGGCGATGTAAAATGCCTCATGCTCCTTGCCTTTTAAAAATTTCAGGCAATGTGTACAGCCGGAAATAACGGCTCTTTCCTCGTGAAAGTGAGGAGTATTCTTATACTTGTTAATGTGGCGTTTGAATTCGCCGCCTCTCTTTATTTCTCCGCAAGAGCACTTTTTAAATAAAAATTTTGAGTTGCCTCCCATTTTGTAACTTATGTATCTGTAAAGGAAGGATGAAATAGAATTACTAACAGGCGACATTGGCAGTCATTTTTATAATCATACAGCTAAATTGTGAGATTGGTGGAAAGTGTCGAACCTTTGAATCCGTTACAGGCATTACTCAGAGGGGATCTTATCCCAACTCCAAGGCCTCGGCCCACAAATCCAACCTCCCGCGGACAGAGCGTGCGTCATATCACTGTGTTGGTATCCGGACCCCGATTTTGACATGAAAACCAGTGGATTGTTTACAAAGGTTGCAAATTCCAAGCCGAAGCTCGCCTCCCACAACTTTATAAATGTCTTAGTTGAATTCAGCAGGGTCGAAAACCCCAGAAAACCTCCAAAACTAGTGAATTTAAATTTTTCAACTTTTTAGCACTACTTATGAAATTTTATAAGTAGTCTATCACTTAGGGCAGGTCAATAGCGACCGAACCTTTTTTGAATCAAGTCAAACGGACTTGTAGAAGCAAAGTTACAAGCCTTTAAAGTTTTGGAGTCTTTTATGGCCTGGAGACGAAGGCCATCTCCTGGCTAACCTCTAAGTCTGACGGCTTAGCTGATATCAGCAATGAAATTTTCTAAGTCGGTTTCTTACAGAAACCCGGAATTTGGAATGTCCGAAGCTATCATCGGAGCTCAGAGAGACGACTTACCGTTGACAATCTCTCGTCTTAATGACAAGTCTCTGTCGGTTCCCAGCTTATATAGTTTGTGGCGATCAGCTGATGACGTAATATCCATCATCCAAAATTTTTAAACGCTTCTATCGCCGATTCTAGAGGTCCGATTGAGCTGGAAATGCACCAATTCCATGTAGAATTTGACGCTGAATCCGAATCTGGCCTCCGTTTTCCCATCCGATGCTTCGTTTTGGCTCTACAGCCCACAGCCATCGCAAAAATTCTAACTCGTTTTTTCGAAAAATGTTGAAAATTTTTTCTCTCCGATTGACTTGAAACTCACCATGTTGATAGAGAATTTCATGCTGATTCCAAATCTGAAATCCGTTTTCCCATCCGATGCTTCGTTTTGGCGCTACAGCCCAAAACGTCCAAAATTCTAACTCTGTCGTTTTTCGCCAATCTCCCAAAATCTTAAATGGCGTCTCACATCTAAACGAAGACAGATATGAACAAGCCGTTTCTTTCAGTGAATTGTCTCACTCTTAGCTTTCAAACGAGCTATTGCACGACAAAATCCGTCCACTGGAAGCCAAGATCGAAGCTAGCTCTCCCGAGGGGGGGGACGTCAGCGAAATTTTTTTCTCTCCGATTGCTTTCAAATTCACCATACAGATGCAGAATTTCACGCTGAATCCGAATCTGGCCTCCGTTTTCCCTTCCGAGCATTGCTTCCACTCGAAACATCCCATTTTCAACCCAACATTCATCAGATTTCACGAAAATCATAACACACTATAGCCTCAAGTCAAAACCTGGCGGTCGCCCAAGTCCACCACGACACTCTGTCGTTTTATCGAGGGGGGACGTCAGCGAACATTTTGTTTACGTGGACCAACCTGGCCGGCACACCGCGACAGACCACAACCTCTGTCGTCCAGAGGGGGGGGGGCGCGCCGGTCGGGTGCTCGCCGTTTTATTACTACTGGTGGAATTTTTCGCGTTGCACAATAACACAAAGAATGGACAATATTACTGTACCATTCAATTGGTCTGGAATGCAAGTTACAATGGAGCATCTGGAAGACTTCGACTGAAATGTACCTACATGTAGGCCATCTAACTCTTTAACATTTTTAGCCTATAGACTGATAATCCTGAAAATATTTAGTGCTGTAATTTTGATGAGGACAAATGTAGAGCAACCATTAGAGTATAGATTCATTTATTTCATCTTAAGCTATAGACATAGAACTGAAATATGAGATGGAGTGATAACCTATTTAAACAAATCATCGTTTCTCTTAGCTTCCTTATCAAAATATCCTTTCTAAGGTACGCTTCTCACTTATTTTAACAAGCTGATATCATTTACATAGCACTTATATCAAATATTCTTATCATGAAGCCCAATATCCAAATTGAACGAAATAGTTCAAATTTTAGAAAATGACCTACATGTAAGTAGGTACTTTTGTTCTTAAGGATTTTTGGACAAATTGATATATAATATAATTCATGGCTACTGCTGGACAATCATTCAAAATACAACTATGGATTGGGAAGCCAAAATTTTACTTAAAATCGCTTATTAAAAAAGCTAGATTCAAAAGATAACAATAAATTTTATGATTCCTTGTGCTTATTCATTCATAACTTAAGGCAAAGATTATTTCATCAGCTATGTTTAGTTAGACTAAGGTCTATACAAAAATTAACTGAAAAGACATAGGCTGCTAACAAAACGGTATTATCATTGATTCACAAGTAAGAACCAGAATATCTCTAACAGACACGATGCTTATTCATGTAGCATACTGAAACTACATAAACAAGTCACATTCAATCTAATTTTAATCAAATCTTCTTATGATGGAAGCGTCTTTTCAGCGGCATTCCTTTCTGAACGTGTAGGGCCCAGCAATCACGTGTAGTCGGAGCACAGATGGGGTAGTTGGAGCCACAGAGATCGCAGTAATAGCTGAAAATGGACATCCCTATTGCATATTAAAGGCAGTTATTATTAGTGAGTGCATCTTACCTGGTCTTTATTCTGCTTGGAGTCGCTCAATCATGCTGGCAATAAAAGTAAAACTTTTGATGGCGCTTTCCCACGGGAGTGAATTTTTGAAGAACGTGGACACATGGGACATCTTGCTGATCGACGGAGACTCGTGGACGTGTTATTGGCCTATTTGCTGTCGATTGAAAATCTTGGTAACTGACTAATGCGTTTGCCAAGTCCATTTTGAACGAGCAGTGCTTCAGAGTTGGTACACGAAAGTACTGCTTCGCAAGGAAAGCATTAGTGAACAGGAAGCCGATTATACCAGCAACTTGACGATAGTGGGGACTCATAGTTTGCCATGAATTTTCGAGACCAACTGACTCGTCCTGACATGGCTATGTATGTCAATACCAGCTGAATAATTCAAGTAATCTTCAGCAATTTTGGGTCTTGAAATGATGTCGCCGCGTTTCGTCGTCCTTGATAGCCCGGCAGTGCTTGTTGAGCATGTAGAAATAAATTGCTTTTCTTTTAAATCTTGGAACTTAACTGCAAGCAGAGCGACGTTTTCTATTGCTGCCATGGCCGACATCCATTCCCCTCTATTTAAGTTTCGATTCAAGAGTTCTCGCGGATATGAACGATGGGCAGTCTTGACTAACATAATGCTGTACAAACCATTGATCAAATATAGCTGCACGGCACTCTTCACAGAGCCGAACCACGAATCGCCAACTACGATCCTGCCAGTAGCTTTCCAAGGACTAGTCAACCTAAGGGTGCATGTTGCAGTTGATCCAAATTCTTTCACGCACTCTTTATCTCCCATGATATCCTTCCCTTCGTATAACTCGATGTGTAGCACGATCTTGGAACGAGCATCACAAGTGGTTTTCAATTTATTGTCGATTGGTCGAGGTTTTCTGATGATTTTCATTTTGCCCTTTAGGTGAAATGACTTCACCATCCTCTCGTCGACGCAGAGATAATCTCCAGCTATCACTGCTTCCTTGAGACGTTTGTTCACTGACTCCAACAAAGTATTTGTTGGTCTCTATTTTCATTTGATGAGAACTGCAGGTACCTCATGATATCTTCGAATCGCTTTCGTCTCATTATCTTACCATAATTTAATCCTTTGAATAGTCCGTTATCATCTTCTCTCCACTACATTCGTCTTTCTGGCAGCTGATAAGACTCCATTGAGTAGAGAAGTCCGAAGAAATGGAGCAGCTCTGAGAATGTCAATTCTCGAAAAGTGTTATCTGATTGTCCGGCGTGACGATTCGTGGATGGTATCATCACCTCTCTCATGTAGACTTGAGGAAGAAAGTGAAGAAAGCAGTCTAGTTCAGCGAAGTCCGAAAGGGAATCCATATTCAGTCGTGGTCCGTAAGATCGATTTCGTCCTCGTTCTCCATGATCGATTGTCCATCCTCCTCTAGTCCATTCCTTATCTTGCTCAACTTCCTCTGCATTTTCACTTTCCGATTCTTTAGAGCTTGAAGAAACGTCGGCCTCACTGTCCTCACTATCGTCAGAAGAACTTAACTGCAATCCTTTCCTCCTAAGCCTTGCCTTCAGACTGTTTAGGTTACTCTTGCAGAAGAGACTGCTACTATTGACCTTCGCTATCCTTCTCTTCTTGCATGGAGGTTCTTGATAATCCTAAAAAAGAATGAAGTTGGGTTCATATGTTTAGAATAAATTCGTAAATCATTACAGCTTACACTTTTCGAATCCTCGTCCAAATCAATGTCACTTCCTGCACTTTGAGCCTCATTATCAACGGAAGATGACGTAGGAGGAATCTGCAAATTTAAATAGGCCTATAAACGTATAGAAATATTTGCAGCAGTCCTACTTGACCGAGTCGACAAATTATGCTGTTATATAAACATTATTAGAATAGAACCAGTAGTCTATACAATGTATGAAACATGCTGTATGCATGCATTTTCATTATGACTTAATCATATTTATATGCCGTATTGTAGGCCTGCGACTCGTTTATATGAAAGTGTATGATCACAATCAATCAAGAAATAAAAAATTAACAAGGCATGTAGACAGAGCTGGAAAAATTCCACTGAAATTTTTTAATTCCAATTCCAATTCCAGAGCAGAAATTTCAATTCCAATTCCATAATGAGATTCAATTCCGATAATTGCATGACGCGTATATGTTAATGTATCTAAAGTTTCCTCGCTTCAATCTAACCCATGTGCCCGTATCCTATCCTCGTTGTTCCTGTGTGCCGTTCCCTGCGTCGTTCCTATGTGTGTTCTCATGTTCGTAGTTCATATTTCTTGTGTACATGTACATGTATATATGTAGCCGGTCAGCCTACGCCATTTTCGTTTCGTAAACGAGATATTCAACATCTTGTGAAAAAGAGAAGAGAAAATTAAGGTCAGCAAAGAATCAAACGCTGAGAGAGAGAGAGCATATTAACAACAATGAAATTAAATAAGCGATAGATCAAATTGCCATGCAAAAGATGTGCGGCTGGTAGGATTCGAACCTACGACCAAGGTTAACTAGACCTATGCTCTAACCAACTGAGCTACGAGCCACTTACGCGACTCTGACAATTGGCAGGATCAAACCCTCTCCACCACACATCAGTTGTCAGGGAAATAATAATCAATGAATAAATAACTCGTCACAATTGTGACTGCCGACATTAAGGCAAGCAGCGGGGATCGATTGTCCACCAAAGCATCTTAAGCCATGTCGTGAATGCAATTAACAACAATGGAATTAAATAAGCGATAGATCAAATTGCCATGCAAAAGATGTGCGGCTGGTAGGATTAGATATTAACAATAGAAATTAACAGTACCATAGAAAATCCTAGAATGGAAATTGCATGAAAATTAGAGCACACGCCGGGGGAACTAAGTTGGGGCAAAACGCAAATTGTGCGAGCTGGTTTCCATGTTTTCTTATTTGTATCTTTATTTATCAAGGCAAATTGTGATCTGGATTGCTGCCCCTTGTCCAAAGATCATACACAAAAGCAATAGTGAAAGTACAAAATACTGCAGCGACAGGATGACAAAGAAAGAAATCCTTTAAAACGTTCTGTACGTTCATCATTTTGAAATATCGCTCCTATAATCTATCAAGAGTATTATCAGTCACAAATGCAACTTGCAATGTCGATTTACAGAACATACATTGCTCCAGCTTGAAATCAGAGGTCAAGAAATCTCAGAGTATTCATTTTACTTGAAAGGGCTCCCCTGATCACTATATTTAAACAATTTTCAAAATCTTTACATGCTTTCGAATATCAGCTTCCAAAATATCATCACACTATATCACATGTGTCATTTAATGATTAATTGAAAAGTTCCAGCGACTATTCACTTATCCGAGAAATTATTGTCGGTGAAGAAGCTTTCAATGTGTTTATTCGACAAAAGCGCTAGGTTTCTTAACCGTATGAAGGAGAAATCATCCTATAATTAGAATTTTTCTATTGAATTCTTGAGATATTCTTACAACCAGTACACCGCCAACTTTCAATTATGACTTTGTGGACCAAATTTTAATTCGAATTTTGAAAAATAGTTGTTAATGACTGCTGCAAATCGACACAATATACCAACTTAGGGAATAGTAGGCTATACTACATGAAACAATACCACCATCTCACTTAATATTATCTTCACAAAAATCCTGCATTAATTTGCTGCCAACAACTTCCACAACCAACTTGGCAAATAGTTTGACTATGATACAATGTTTTAGATCGAATCTGATGTACAAACCATAGATTTTTCCATGTGCCATCATTGTACATAGGCAAGATATCAAACTTCCATTCTAGTGCACTATTATCTACTTCTATGTATATCGCAGTGTTGGTTCCCTGCGTATATTCTTGAGGAAAGCCTTGGTATTAAATCTATGAGAGAGAGAGAGAGAGAGAGAGAGAGAGAGAGAGAGAGAGAGAGAGAGAGATATAGTTCCCCGGGATCCTCACACCGACCCCACAGCCCAAGTATCCACCAGAGACCACAAAACTAAGCAAAAGCAGCGCAACTGTAAAAAACCGGTTTCGTTGTAATCACTTCGTCAGTTCCACAATAAATACACTGCAACAAATTAGAAACTATTTGAGCACAAAGCAAACTAGGCTGTGAGCGTGAGTCAATCAAATAAAGCAGAACATGCAACCGAACATGCAAATCAATGTTAGTGCAGATAATCAATGTAAATCAATATTCATGCAGATAATAATAGCAAGTAGTGATTCATGCATTAAAGAAGCGTGAAACGAGTTCAAACGTGAACATGCAGATTACTCAGAACATGCAACGAACTCAAAACATTCAAGATAATTCAAATTGCAATGCGATCAAATTAAATACTTAACAAAACGCATGACACTCAAGAGTTAAACAAGCACGACAGTTAACGGTTGGCAGTTAGAAGCCGACCCAGGTTCCTATGCATCTTAAAAGAAGGGCAAATGTCGACACCTTTGAGTTCCTTCCTACATAACTGGATTACACGTTGGCTACAGTCACTATATGGTAAGACCAAATGCATGCGGTCAAGGCGGTTCAGTTCAATGTTCATACCAAATGGTGCAAGGGTATGGAGTCGTTTCATCCAATTGTTTTCATGTAAAAGAGAGAGAGAGAGATACGAATAAATCTATTAATAAACTGACAGAAGAAAGAAATTCAATGTGCGAATAACGTGATTGTTGATGAAAGAAAAAACGACGATAAAAATGATATCATGAAAACTGATTAATGGTCCATGTTAAAAAAGGAGATTAAAAATTCCGTGATAGGAACGAAATGTGGGCGGGTCGAAAGCTAACGGAAGTTGATTTGAATAATATTTCATGTCATTGCCATTTTAATTGAATCATTAATTATTAGAATAATTTGTTGACACTATCTGTATTGTGATTTGAACTGACAGGCTGCCCTTTAATGCAGGGTTAATTTTCCTCTTTCCAAACCGATTGTTTTTCGTGTGTACAACAATTAAGTTAATCTCCAATTTTTGTGCTTATCCAATCAATAACTAAATTCAACATTTGTTTTATTTTGATTAATTATCTTACATGATAAATAACTAAATAACAGATTGAACAAAGATGATTATCTTTTCATTGTTTGCTAAATTGCTGAATTAACATTGTCCGGGAGCTGTAGGCCCATCAAAGTCACAATTAGTACCCTTTATTCAACAATAGAATAAAACTATCTCTGTCGATCTATCTCTCTCTCTTATCTCTGCGTGCAGTTAACACAACGGCCGAATACTGTGATTTCAATTTTAGTACGAATAGATTTATCACAGATCTATCGAAAAAGTGGAATTGAGGTTTATCAAGGTCAATTCCAATTCCAATTCCAGTAGATTTAAGTATCGTCAATTCCAATTCCAATTCCAGTAGATTTAAGTATCGTCAATTCCAATTCCAATTCCGACTTTTCCAACTCTGCATGTAGAGAGAGAGATTGCCCGTAGCCTCATGAGCCTTCCTTTCAGACAACGACGTAAGGAAGTGATCGACAAAGGAGGCTTATTGGGGAGGCGGCGGCGAAGTTCTTCATTTATTTGGCGTAAGGTGAAAGCAGGTTTCCACTACACGATTTCAGCACACGCGTTACCAATTTCGTCATCAATCTTATGATGTGTGCGGCCACCTCGAGGAACAACCACGACACCGTCGCGAAGACGTGCACGGCGAATGATCGCATAAGCGGTGTTGGACTTAATATTTAGTTGCTCTGCCAGTTGTAGGTAGGTAGTCATCTCCCCTATCTGCTGCATCGCAAAGCCTTCGCTTATCTTCCGCACTGTTTCTTTGTCGCATCTTGACACATGAATGAACATTTTGACAAATGCTTGTTCTATATTGACTGTTGAACAGTTCTTACTAACAATGGACAATCGAATGCGTTATTTAGACACCCGATTGAACCAAATGGACAACTACTTGAAGATATTTGACAACTGATTGCGTTACATTGATTGATGATTTGATTCAGTGGACACATGGGTGGTAAAACCTGTAGAAGCATGATCAAATTCAGTGCTGCCGTGAATTCTTTAAAATTATGCATCCATGCAACCTTCTAATATTGCATACGTGGATCTGTATTTTACTTGCTTATGTGATGCTTAAATCATGTTATTTAAGCATATTTCTGGTAGCATTTATGTAACCGCTATTAGCAATGAAAACAAATTTTTCTTTGTCTAAATTTTATCTTAAAATAGATAGATAATACGTGGCAACTGTACAAAATCAGCAACACGAGTATTGTGACAATTAAAAATAACTAAATCAATGATCTAATATGTCATAAGGACGATAGACAGCGTGAAATCACGGAAGTTCGGTGAATATCTTCATGAAGCGCCGCACGATTTTGTTTGAAATCTTTCTTTTCAAAGTTACATCTTCATCTCCAGAGCTGTATTGCCACTTCGCGGACTTGTAAATACATGAAATGCTTCTTTTGATGAGTACAATGTAATCCAAAGTGTTTTCCAACCACACAGTTCCATCCTTCAGGATATCGATCGTCAAATTCCTTCTTCACAAACGAAGCGATTTCTCTGTCCGGTTTGTCCAAATGCATGGCATCCGCTATCACTTCGATCACTTCTACTTGCATATCCTCAGACATGTCCGTGTTCTTAATCGTAAATTTCAGCTCATCTTCCATCATCTTGTGGTAGTTGTGTTGAAAGATTTGAAAATCAGATTGTCATCTGTATATATCTTTCTGGCTGACTTCTTGACGATGACAGTACTGCTGGCCATTGTTGTGATGCGGCACCGAAGATTGCATAAGACAGACAACATTGTGCTGCTTGGGTCTTCAATTATCTGTGATAAAAGCGAACAAAAGTATTGTACACAATGAACAGATGTGAACGTCATTAGAATGGCAAAGTTCAAGTTTGCAGAATTGCAGACCGATGTCGGAGGCATGAGGAATTCACAATCTATTGATGAATGAAAGTTCTAGAAGTACAAATCAGTATAGGGATAATTAAAATATTTTATATTTGTTTGCAGAGCCCTTTGCAGAAAACATTCAACAGGGATAAGGAAAAATTACAAGACAGAGACAAAGGTAGCCAACAATTTTAGTGCGAGAAGGAGAGTCAATCAGTTAGATATGTGGTATATAGTCAAATGGATGAATAGTGAAAAAGTTCAATTTTTTTTGATTTATTCTCCTCTCTAATTTTGTTGTTCATATGATTCAATCGCTCCCAAAATAATTCAGATCACAATCCGCGTGTGCTCGCTCCAATGGTGGCATTTCTAACTCTTTTCGAAATCGGTCATATTTTTACTATAAATAGCAGTTCAAAATTTGAAATACATAGCTTTCAAAAAATGCTTTCTTGAGTATCTGTTAAGTAATTGATGGGAGATTACTTTTTAAAAACGACATGCTTTCATCGGACATAAAAATGATGATTTACTGTATTAAGACGTCTGAAGGCAGTGTTGGGGGCATGTTTTGTTGAATTGAGATAGTAAAACCGTGCTGAATACGACTCAGATAGAGACTTTTCAGACCGTAGGCAAATTATACAGATAGTCTTTTATAACCTCATGTTGTGCAGAAAAAATACAATAGGTTCACCTCCACATGAATGCATCAAAAATAATATGAGGTGTGATAATCTGTCCGTTTTATACATGGTGAGGTGTCCACTATTTGTAGCAAAATCTGAAAGTACTACTTATGAATATAGGCCTATTGTCAGTAGAGTTTATTACTATGGCACTACTCACATTGCAAAAGTCACGTAGATGCATTCGTGGAAGAATGATAATGTTTATTATAGCTCCATTTGTACTTCTCAGTATAGTCTATAGATGCTTTGAATTGATTTAAGGTGCTTATTGTATATTAGTCTTCATACGAAAAACTGAGAACTTACTTTATGAAATAAAAAATACTCTTTGGCCTAATTTTAGTCATATAGACTTAATTTGAATTTTACCAGTGATTTGGTGGATTGTGCATAGGCTTAAACAATGCCGCGGGTACTATCATGGACCATAGTTTGAATCTATAAACTTTTACAACTAGTTTTGTATTGTGAAGAAAATAACTTGATCTTCTCATCATGATAAACGGTTGCTGAATTTTCAAACAGCAGCATGAATTAATTAATGATGAATGCTATTGATGAAAATTTAGCAACCTGGCTGCTATATGAATAGTTCTTTTTAACGCAATGTTTCGAGATATTATCTAAAATATTCAAATAGCGGTATGGCAGCCTGAACTTTTATCGATCAATTTTTCAATCATTGATTGCTACACTCTTCTGCATAAAGAAAAGTACCTTCAAACGACCTTTCTAACATTTCAAAATACAGTACTACAGTAGGCCCTACCAACTGCTACCACCATTCATTATGTAGCCTACCTTATATTCCTGTGATAGGCTTCCTCGGCGGCTAGTCTCATGTGGCCAAATTTCTCTTAATCAATAATTTGAGCCCAGTTTATTGTTTAAAATTAGAAATGCTTCATTAATTAGTTTGCTATATTTTAATAAAATAATTTAATCTCTTAGCTTGACACGTCACTTTGCTCGATTGCACCATAGAATAAGTATATAGGTACTTACTCTATGGATTGCACCTTTTTATGTTTCAGCATTGTTTACCATGTGTTCAGATTCAACTTTCAGTTTGAATCTCAGCTGAATTCGAAGGGGAGCTGAATAAAATCTCCATGAAATCACAAACTTCGATAACTTAGCATTGTTTCTTCAGCTTGAATCTTAGCACAATTACTATAAATACAAGAAAAATTTAGATTGTGCAGTCGAACAAGGAGACGTCTCGAACAAAAACGACATTTCGTCCGCTTTCATTCTTACGCACCAGAAAAATATGGTTTTTCCCAACATTCAGGTGCAACATCTGAGTACAGCATTTTATGATTAACTCTGACTTATGATAAAATGCTATAAGATCTTCGAACAAAAATCCATTTGCATTTCCTTGCCACTATGCCCACTAAAGCCTCGCCATTTAACTAAACTTGAAGTGCAACATAAGAGGGCAATGCAACGAAGAGACATGTTCTTTCTTAGAAATGACGTTTCATAAGTCATATCGTACAAATTCATAGTAGGCCTACATTCATAGTACACTCCAAAGATATTTAATTGTTTAAAAGGGTTAGATGAGAAATGGATGCCTAAATTTGAACACATTTTAGCACGGTCCTTATCGTGGCAAAAAAACATAACGGCAATGGTGCGACATTGCTGTTTTGTCGGCTGTGCGGTGTGCAATGCGGCAAAAAGCCTTGGAAATGGAATATGATAAAGCATAATTCACTGACATTATATGATAAGTTTCAAGAATATTCATTCAGTAGTTTCATTGAAAAAAATTGTTAAAGATGAGAGCGGTAATACAGCAAGTTAATGCAGTATACAATCAAATGGGAAGAAAAAATATTCACATGAAGACTGATGGGGCATTGAGGCACACTCAACTCCCTCTGTAGAATTCATGACTATTATCAATTTCAGTGAGAATCCGAATATTACACTAAAGAATTGGCTATTAATAAGGCTCGCCCATGTCAACAACGCTCTTCGAGTTATTCACCAGGCTAAAACTACAATAGATCTATGTATTGCAAACAATAAACAGGAGGCATTTTAGGGCCAACTGGAATCGATCATCGGATGTCTGTCAATGTCAAAGATGTTGTCAATGTCTATTGTATAACATACATAATATATGTTGTCTGTTTTTATTTGCTTAAGCCAAATCTACATCAAATTTTTTGACAATTCATATCTATTTTTCCTGTTGTATCACATAATTCAAAATTACGTAGACACTTTGGATTATTGCCAGTCTTGATATCGTTGATCACAGCAACGATATACATGTTCAACCATAGCCAGACCCGTACTTTTTACAAAGAAACAATCTCACTGCATGATCAAGAGTAAAGATGCGGTTTATTTTTCTGTTCAGAAAAGTCATTTAGTCATGTATTTGGTGAATCATAAGTGAACTTCACTCTGCCTTCATCTATAAATGAAAGAATTGGTTTTCATTTGTGCTATTCCTATTTAACATGCGCTCTTCAGACTTAATAATCAGCTGACATAAAATATGCAATGAAGTCTAATTGAGAGAATTGTATGAACAGTGCGCACTCTTATTAACGTTTTGCAAAACATCTGAAAAAGTAGAATGTAGACTATTATTTGTTGTAATTTGGACGTTGCTTTTAGACACACATAAAATTTCTTGTTATTGAAATGCGTCTTAGTTCTGTTATTACTAAAAAGAGACAATGAAAAGGAATAGTTGTTGCTCGCTTACAAATATTTTCAAATTCATGCAATATCAGCTGACTTTCACTGGTTTCGTTGCACACAAGGTAAAAACCATAGAAGTGGATAATAGTACACTAGAATGGAAGTTTGATATCTTGCCTATGTACAATGATGGCACATGGAAAAATCTATGGTTTGTAGATCAGATTCGATCTAAAACATCACTATCATATGTCAAACTAATTTCCATGTTGGTTGTGAAGTTGTTGACACTAATAACAGGAATTTCAAGAAAGAGAATTTTATGAGAGGATGGCCGGCCATTGTTCTCATGTGACAACACAATCGCCCTACTATTCCATGTATTAATCTAGTGTGATCTATATGTAGCAGTCCCTGACAACCAAATTTCAATATTTATAGTATTGTAAATGAGAATTAAAAATAGATTCCCAACTCATAATTGGAAAATGGTCGGTGTCGCTGTTTGTCACGAACATCTGAAGAATTCACAAGATAGAAAACGTCTAATTATTGGATAATTTCTTCCTTCAAGCGGCTAGAAACCTGGCTTTCTGGAATAAACCACGGAAAGTTTACTTACGACAATTTTTTTCTCAATAAATGAACTGTCGCTTGGAAATTTACACTTAATCATTGAATGGACATGAGAAATTGTGGAAGCTGATATTCGAAATGCATGTCGAGATATTTTAAAATATTCAAATTTAGTGAACGGGGAACCCTGTAAAGTAAAATGATTACTCTAAGAAATTCTTGGCCTCTGATTTCACGCTTGAGTAATGCATTGTTTCTGTAGTCGAAATTCCAAGCTTGCTAAGAGTCTGATTATACTCTAGAGTAGAATATTGGACGATCTTTCAAAATGATGACCGTACAGACCGTTTCAAAAGGATATTCCTACTAGTCATCCGTCGGCGCAGCATTTTGTAAATTCACTATTGCTTTTGAGTACATGATCTTTGGACAAGGGCCAACAATCTAGATCAAGAATTGGCTAGATAAATATAAATGCCAATCAAAAAACATGGAAGCCAGATCGCACAAGTTGCATTTTGCCCCAACTAAGTTCCCCCGGCGTGTGCCATAATTTTCATGCAATTTCCATTCTAGGACTTTCTATGGTATTGTTAATTTCTATGGTAAAAACACGTCTATTTCCTATCTAGACCTTTATAATACTAAATATCTTTGGATACTAAATATCTTTATTATAAATATCTTTAAACAAACACATAGTACAATCGTATAGGCTAGTACAAATTCAAGCTGCAACAGCAAAGACAGCAAGCTATTTGAATGTCATTGTCTCCTTAGCCCATGGGCATTTTCATCGGTTTAAATCTCATTCATCATCCAAATTCAGTATAAAGTAAAACAACAGCTTTCGATGCTCAACCGACTCAACTTTTTTGATAGAATGTTCACAACATGAGAAAGTCCCATTTCAGCAAACCAAGTCGTGAGGAATGGGAGGAAGAAAGCTAATGCAATTTGAAAATATTTGGCTTCAAAAGTCAACAAATGGCATAGCAGTATGCAATATTTAAAATTAAATTCCAAAACATCCAAAAGACATGTCTCTTAAACCCATAGAAATTAATATTACCATAGAAAGTCCTATAATGGAAATTGCATGAAAATTATGGCACACTCCGGGGGAACTTAGTTGGGGCAAAAAGCAAATTTTGCGAACTGACTTTCTTGTTTTCGGGTTGGCATTTTTAATTATCAAGTCAATTTGTGATTTGGATTGTTGCCCCTAGTCTAAAGATCATGTAAACAAAAGCAATAGTGAATTTACAAATACTGCAGCGACAGGATGACAAAGAAGGAAATCCTTTAAAACGTTCTGTGCGTTCATCACTTTGAAATATCGCTCCTATAATCAATCAAGAGTATAATCAGACACATACGCAACTTGTAATGTCGATTTACAGAGCATGCATTGCTCCAACTTGAAATCAGAGGCCAAGAAATCTCAGAGTATTCATTTCACTTAAAAGGGCTCCCCTGTTCAATATATTTGAACGATTTTCAAAACCTTTGCATGCTTTCGAATATGAGCCTCCAAAATATCATCACACTATGTCATATAAATCATTTAGTGATTAATTGAAAAGTTCCAACGACATTTCATTTATCTGCTAAATGACTGTCGCTGAAGAAGCTTTCGATGTGCTTATTTCAGAAGAGCGCTAGGTTTCCTGACCGTTAGGAGGAGAAATTATCCAATAATTAGAATTTGAATTTTTACCTTTGAATTCTTGAAATGTTCTTACAACCAGTACACCGACTACTTTCGATTATGACTCTGTCAACCAAATTTCAATTCGTATTCCAGTGTTGAAAAATTGGAAAATAGTTGTCAATGACTGCTACAAATAGACACAGTATATTCATCCATGGAATAGTAGACGATTTCACATGAAACAATGCCACCATCACGCGTGAAATTCTCTTAATGAAAATCCTGCTATTTGCTGTCGACAACTTCCACAACCAACTTGGCGAATAGTTTGACTATGGTACGATGTTTTAGATCTAAGCTGATATATGTAGCCATAGATTTTTCCATGTACCATCATTGCACATAGGCAACATAGCAAACTTCTATTCTAGTGTACTATTATCCATTTCTATGCTTAAACCGTAGAGTCTTGTTTCTCGTCTCTAAAACAATAGCTGTATTCGATATTCGCGACCATTTTCTTTACAGAAGAATGTTGTGCAATCCCTTGTGATTTTGCTTATGGATTATCGTCATTAAATGAACTTTCCTTGCTTCCGATTCGTCGCATGCAGAGCATTCTAAATGCATCAGCACGATTCGTTTGCAGAACTCGTCTATATTCCCATATGTGACATCTATATTGGAGAAATTGCAGTGGCCTCTGATGCAGTCAAGAATTGATTTAGGTCTACATGGTTTAGTGCACTGTCTACAGCGCTTGGGCGAACCAACAGAAGAAAAAACACGCAAAAAGCTCTATAAATCCACGAACAGTTATAAGCGACGTGAAAAAAGAGGAAGAGTCCCGAAGGCAACAAAGCTGGAAGATGAAAAAGAAAAAGAAGGAGTAAAAGCTAACATAATTAGCTCCAAGCTGCGCCGCCGCCGCGCCCCCCGCCGCCCCCCCGGCGCGCGCGCCGCGCCCGCGCCCCGAACCCGGACCGGAAGCTCGCCCGACCGCGCTCGGCGCCCTCCGCTCAAGGATCTTGTAATAAGAAAATAGAAAACAAGTACTAGCTTCCAAATAATAAGAGTAATAGAAAGCTATCAAGAAAAAGAGTGTTAATAAAGACAAAAAAGGAGCTCTTTTCCCCTTCTTAGAATGAAAAGAAAAACGCAAATGCATAGAAAGAGAAATCTCGAGACTACAAAATGAAAAAAAAAAACCACAAAAGACGCAGAAACGAAAAGATGCTCATAAAGCTCACAGAAATCAAGTATAGGATACACATATAAAGAAAATTACGAAGATGTGATAGAAACGCTATCGACGAGAGCGGAAAGCAATAGATCAAAGTATGCAGAGCATTCCGAGAAACAAAAATAGTACAAAGCTAAAAAACTAAAGAGCAACAAAGCAGGCAAGAAACATAGCTAATAAAAAGAAATATCTCAAGCGACCACTCATAGGGTAAGCATGCTTGAAATCAAATCAAGGAGTCAAGTGACCATAAAATATAAAGCCTCAGTTCAGATATAGCTCCTAAGATAGATGAATTTAAGGTTGTAGGTATGGTCATAAGTTTTAAGCAATCGCTCCAACCATAATACAGTGAAGCTCCTAGGAACCCAACAAATACCCAACTAACAAGTCGACCATCTAGTTCCCCAAATATGATCCCTAAAACTTTATTTTATCATCATTTAATCCACTAGTAGATTGAGTTGTTATGGTGTTAAGAAGAATCATGCAATTGCGTAGAAATCGCTGATAAAAGAGGAATAAAATCAAACATTAAGAATAGACAGTCCAGCAAGAATGCTAAAACCATATGAAAGAGATTATGAAAAACGAAAGACCAACAACAAAGGAAAAAATAAAGATAACAATGTTTTAAGCTAAGCTCTTCTTATGAATATAAAGCTCTTCTTAGATGTCTCGCCACCCCAATGTAATAAGAAATATTAATGTATAAGGCTAATAAAAGAACCCCATAAATTACGCAAAAAGAACTTTGACGCAGGATAGATAATCAAACTAAAACGCATTAAGGCGCCGGATCGTAGAAGATTAGTAAATAAGAGGCGCCAACAAATACAATAGAGACTCTATGAATAAAAGCCTAAAGCAAGGCAAAAGAACCAAAAAACACAAAAGAACCTTAACAAACAGAATATAGATGCAATGACTTAGAAGATACTTAAACAAGCAAACATAGAGAAATCTGGTGACTGCTAAATATAGTTCATACTAATAATATTCCTTATACAGGTGTTATAAGACTAGGACCTAAGATGAAGGATAGTGTGTATAAGAAAGCCGCGAATAGCCTAATTCGTATAAATAAAGAGCCACTAGGACCTTAAAATAGAAGAAAAAGAATCTATAATATAGCATAGAGCTCTTCTTATATAGCACACGAACATAACTAATAAAGAACAAAAGCTATTCTTAGAATAAAATAGTTACTAAAAAACATAACATTTAAGAGCGTTGTAAAATAAAGTAGAATAGTAATTAAAGAAAGACAAAAAGAAATAAAATAAAAAAAAGAGAAACACATATAAGAGTAAGCATGAAAAAAGAAAAAAAGAAGCTCCAAATATCACAACATTAATAATACATAAGAAAAAAGAAAGGAGAAGCTCTAAGAAAAGCGTAGAAAATGATAAAGCTACTTACAACCTAAGAGAAAAAAAACAAATAACTACACAGAGTAGCCGAAGAGAAGCAACATAGAAGCTGTCAGTTCAAATAAAAAAAAAGCTCAAAAAAACAAAACCTTCCTAAAAGAGTAAATAGCGCGCTTCTTAGAAGATCTCACGAATAAAAGGCTCGAGAGCTCGAAAGAAGGAGCTATAAGCAAAGTAATAAAAGAGAGCCAAGAAACAGTACAAAGGTTAAGTTAAAGCTCTTCTTCACGAAGTATCACACGAATAATAAACAGAAGCAAAATATAAAACAGATAAGAGAGAAGTAAAGTATAATAGAAAAGATACGAGAAAACAATGAAAATGAATAAAAGAAGCTAAGTCAAATGCTAGATAATAAGGCATAAAATAAATATATGCATGCAAGTAATACTAGCTCAAATATGAAATAGATTTATATATAAATTTTAATTAATTGTGCGCGGCGACGTTATATTATATTGTAGTTAAAAGGCGCATAGTTAATTTGAATTTATAGTATTGTTGTGAGACATAAGCATAGAAATATATAGATAGATGCGGGAGTGCATAGATTGTGATATCAAGTTAATATATTTCTAAGTTATCCTGCATATGTGGGTATTAGAAAAAAGCTAATAATGTAGATAAAAAAAAAAAAGATAGCTTTCCAATAAAGAAAAAAGCTCCTTCTTTGTATATAACACGATAAAGCTTCTCTCTTCTTAGAATTGAAATAAGAAGAGAAAAAAATGAAAAAAAAAAAAGTAAGCGTTCGACAAAATCAGAAGCAAGAATTAAATGGAAAGCTCATAAAAAGCTAAGTACAAAAGCTTTCAATAAAATCAAGCTTTAATCATAGAAAAAAAATGGAAGATAAAATGTAAAAAAAAAAAAAGAAAGAAGCTAAAAAGAATAAAAATGCTCTTCTTAGAATATCACACGAATGCCGTTCCCGTTCGCGTTCATTGTCATCATCAGATTACATATATTGTCAGTAGTTCGCCGCTCAAGGTTTGGAGGAATAACCTTCGCTGTTTCTGCGCCCTTTATAAATGTTGGAACTGTCTTCCTCTGCATTTACGAGTTCTAGATTCTTGTTCCAAGTGTCAACTAAAATATTGTCTTTCATCGAAGTTTTGTTCGTGACCTATCACTGTTCAGTTTAATTTTTATTTATGCCTTCAAATGCAATGTGTTCTTAAAGTTGATGTATTGACAAGAAAGATGATACCATAGATTTAGGTATATTAGGTAGAGTAGCAACTCAGCATTTATTAAATCCCCAATATGTATGTAGTTTCGATTTCATTAACCCATGAAACGCGGCTGTGATTTCTTAGTATATGTCGAATTATATCAATAAACATAGCTTGAAACATCACGGAACATGAATATTTTTACATGTAGAATGGATACTAGTCATTTCGGATCGAATTCGAAGACGGCATATATACATGTATATGCCATCGCGTCCTACCACTCCTAAAAAGTAGTAAATTTTGGTTGACAATGAACGACAAAATTTAAGAACTGAACTTTGTAAAACTGCAATAAGAACAACTTGCCTGGTGCGAACATCTTGCTTGTGAATTTTAAATTTCATTTTACACATCCCTTATTCATATCTACTACCTTGATGTATTATTCAGTTACATGTAGGAGGCTACATGTGAATCGAATTCAGAAAAGAACAATATATAATTTACAATTTAAATTTGTAGTTTTACTGAAAATATAATTTGTGTCATTGTTGCATGATATAAAACAGATCTTACAGCAGTGTTTAACAGCTTCTAAAACTCTCATGCAAATACGTGCATTGCACACATGCACCTATATCAGTAATTTTCTCTTTAGTAGGCCTTTTTTCCTCTGTAAGACGACTATCTTGCTTATGTGTATATGCTCAACAGTTCATGTCATGAAATAAGTCACCAAATGTGGCATGCTTTGAAACACCTGTCGCACAATCCCACACCGCATTTGTAGCATTTCGTTTGTGAAAGATCTTGACCCAAATCGCAGTAGCTGCTTAGGTGTGACTATCCAATGGTTTATGGGCCTATCATCGTTGCGCATTGCCAACGATAAATTCTGACACCCGGCTTCTCCAATGCAGTCAGTCTTTATCATTTTTATAGTCTATAATTTTCTTCCACATCTAGACGATGATCGTTAGCTTCAAAGGGCGCCATCTGCTACTATTCTGAAATAAAAGAGAATTATTGAAAATAGCTTTTGCATGCACCGTGTAATTTTCAAAATCATGCATATCCTGCATCACTAGAGACGAAAATAATCAAATGTTGTGTCTTCAAAAATTGACATGCTGATTTACACTAGGAGTAGAAAGTTGTAGTAATTGCAACCACGAAGCTTCTTAGGCAAATAGTGGAGCAAGTGTGGTCAGAGTGTGTCCATCGCTTTCAAACCATGGTTAAGCCTACTGATGTTAATCCTGATCTCACATGTCGTTAACTTCCTAAAATACTTTGCACAAGATTTGCATAATCCAAGATAATAGAAAAGCCAAACAAACAGATAGCTCACAATTTTGCTGTTAAACAAGTGTCACTACAGGTCATTCGATAGACGTGTCATATTTGTAGTACATGTACAAATTAGGCCTACTTGATATATCATCGTCAAGGGCACTTTCGTCCTCTTTGCCACTGTCTCTGTGCTTTCTTCACCATCTCATAACGGGGGCATATCATAATATCATCCTCTCCGTTGTTAATTAGATCATACAGCGCATGAATCGCTGAAGTATTTTATCTGAAAGAGATACTTTTTCTGACATTCACAGCAGCGGATTACGCGATGGCATATATAATGTATATTCCAGTGCGTATTGCTGCATTGCCACTGAACTATGTCGAATTTGAATATCAGACTGGTGCACAGGGTTAGAAGATACGCCAAATGAAACATATATGGACACGAAGAGATAATGAAAGTTCAAAATTTAATATTTTGCTAAATTTACCAAAACGAAGAATTTCTTCGCGCTATTTTGAAAAACAATTTGAATTTCCCGCCAAATGGATGAAATTGAAAAAGTGATTGCACATCACAAATCTTGAACATCGTTCTAATTTATGTTTTGTCAAAAAGAAGTGATCCGAAAAACGAGTTTTCACGGTTAAAATGAAGCATAGATGGAGGTAAGTTACTTGGCATATATATGCCACCGCGTTTAACGGGTTAAATGAACTTGAGTTGAGAGTAGACCCAGCACCATATGTGAGATATGCAAATTTTTTGAACTTCTGGAGAAATGTACGTACACGAATTTGACTGATTATGACAGCAATACAGTAGGAAGAAAAGTAATTCAAAAGGTTGAGGTGGCTTGTTGAATATGTGATTTAATGGGTTACCATTAATTTAAAAGCTCAGCCTTATTATAATAGGATTATTTTCTTAAGATTGATCCTATCATAAAAACTGCCACTGAAAGAGCAAAACATCCCAACCAAACAAAATGATCATAATTAGCTTTAAAAGATGCAATAATTGGGTCCACATTGCTATTCAGATTCAAGAAATGAAAAAAATTTAGTGTATCATAAAATCATGCCGATGAAAATTGAATTAAAAACATGACATCTAATTAGATGTAAGCATCTATTAGATTACATCTTATCATCTATAAGATGTAATTTCTTATAAGCCAAGAAGCTCTCAATAAGATATCAACTTTTCCTTGAAGACTTGCAGGGACTTGTATTATAATGAGCTATTTGTTTTAATAAGCAGCTTATTTCCGCTTAATTAAGATGCTTGTTGGCAAATATTCATTCCTTTTGATTCCAACTTCTTTCATACTACTTACCAGGCTTCATCTCATATAAACACAGGAATAATTTCCAAAAATTTAGTTTTTAACAACTGTTCAAATAACTTATGAACCGCAGGAACGTAATCCCTCAAAAAACTGTATATTTTCATATAAAATTGTCATTGTATGCAGAGTTTTCTTGAGTCGGCACTCGAATACTTACTCTATGAACTCGTCATTCATTCAATTAGCGAAAGAATTCTGATCAGTCCAAGCATATACGCTTAGTGAGTAGAGTGTCGAGTCAAAATAGTATACTGTATGTATGCAATAATTTTTTTACCAAAAAAATTATTTTTTTGCGGAGTGCGGTCCAGAGAATTATTTGAGCAGTTTTTAAAAAGCTAAATTTCTGTCAATTTAAATACTATACCGACATGACACCCCGTTATAAGTAGTATGAAACAAGTTGGATATCAAAGAGAATGAACATTCGCTAACAAGTATAGTAACTAAGCGGAAATTATGCTGATGATCAATGAAATCTAATGAACTGCATTATAATGTAAGTCTTTATCATAGAGTAAACTGTATATTAAGTAGAGTGGTAATTCTGCATTTATTAACTCCCAAATGTGTACACTAATAGAAAATCTTGCGAAATACTTGCGAATCTGCCAAATATCTTACGATCGTAAGTCCCATTTCTTGTGCCTGTCGTGCACAAGATTATCAGCAAAACCTCAAGATGTTTTTATCGAAAGTTGTCGTGTGGGTCCTGCATCATGACTTGAGCAGGACAGTCAATCGACAACTTCAAGCGCTGCTATTCAGACACGTTCCTCCTTGTGTGTGTAGGAGATGCGACTTTGGTTATTTATGCTAAACACACACACATACACACATACTTACATCACCCGGTAGTTCAAATCCCTTCACACCCAAAATGTGCATCTTCATGTACACCGCATCCAAAACGTTTACCATGTGTGTAAATATACTGTCAGGTAGATAAAGACTATTTTGTAATGAAAATTAAGGATTTTAAGGTTTATAGTCCTAATTGCATGCGAAATACTTCTTCGATGATAGTGGATAATTCAAGAAAGATCTGAGTCTCTCAAATAATGATGAGTGTGAAAAACAGATCCGAATTCACATCCGAGCTTGAATTTTAGTTTAGCGGTAGTTGAGGATTAGAAGGTTCATTGCGGAATAATTAGAATCGCAACATCAATGGACCGGCACCCACATCAGAAGTACTTACGGTAAATCTATAAAGTATAGGCCTAATCATCTTTACAATCATAGAGTATGTATATTAAATACAGTACACGTCTTTGGTGAGAGCAAATGAATAATGCATGTATAGTTGTATATAGAATGGGCCTCCTATTAATCAATAGATATCTTTTAACCCGGTTTATCTGGCCCGATTTCTTATGGACTACAAATTCATTCTGGATGGATTGCTGTCTGGCCCAGCCCTCAGATCAATCTGTAGTACATAATAGAATATTCTTTTGAAAAACTTGTGTAGTCGCACGTATTTTCAGGTATGAAGCTTTCTGATAAGTCTGGCATTATTAGTTTTGTTAATAAAAATATGAGCGTCTATGAATGCTAAGAAAGAGTGGGAACAGATCGCAGGAGGGTTTCTATAATGTCGGCGAATTTTTTAGTGATGTGATCATTCTCTGGAGCGATTATACTCAGTATGCAGCTGAACTAGTACATCGGAGGACCTTAACAAGTAGTCAATAAAGTGGGGGGATTTGGGGGGACGAGTACGGCTAGACTGGGGGGGGCTGAGAAGGGGGCGTAGCGTTTCACTTCTAGACTTTCGCCTCCGGTCATATGCCAATCTCACACAGATAATTGGCTTGGTTCATGCAATGGTATGACATCATGAGCCAATGGGTAGTTTGATGGATCACCAGTCTAGAAAAGTCCTTAGATTTTCAGGGCAGGGATGATATGGTTTAGCGGCTAAAGTTCTTAAATTTCTCCCGCAGGCCCCAAAAATAATCCCGCACCTTCATCTTGTAATAGGTTTGTCGCGACTTGACGTAGGCATACTTTCGAAATTATAATATAAGCCTTTCCGCTCTGACCGCACTCAAGAATGACTAGACTTGAACACAAAGTTGTAGATGCAATTAGGTGAAATCACGAATTTCTATTACATAGAGAGTGTATGATGCCTCCTGGCCAGCAGTAGGCTATTAAACTGAATAGCCCAAGCGACTGATACCCGCTAGCATCATGAGCGATTATTGGTTCTATGTCCAAAATCATCATCCTAGATTTAATTTAGATCAATCATAGAAAGGGATCACATAAAGCCTGACCTTACTCAAATCCGTGAGTCTGAGCGGCGTACCATGATCGACACTCGAAAGCAGTAGATAATTTACAATGAACAGTCATGTCATCAGAACAGCTCATTGCTTACTCGATAATCATTATGCATTCATATTTTCAAGCATAATCGTAGGAAATTACTGATGTCGGGAAACAAAGATCGGTAATTTTGAGCTATGAAATACACTGATCATATTTTGATAATTCGAGATCTAGCTCCTGCCACATCAGGCTGAACCCCAGACTTTTATTTTATATGAAGGCTCACAGCTCGACAATATTTCTTACAAAGTCATTTGCTTACAAATTACATTAGCGGCTAAACGAGCATCGATGGGACTACATGTCACATGTTATTCTTAACAGACAAAATATAAAACATTACGTATCCAAACAAACAAATTTAGATTGGATTATTTGAAAGCCAAAACTACCGTTAGGTTTGAGTCAGTCACACATACAAGAAATTTAGTGAGCGGGATGTCCTTGAAAAAAATTTATTCGATTTGCCGCAATGTACGTCATACGCCTTTGACCGACAAACCGATCCTTGACCAAACCGGAATGGTTTTCTGATCGAGCCCCAATTTCCTCTCTTCTGACGACTAGTTTCTGGTTGACAGACTACCGACTAAATTATTAGGGTAGTGCTTGATCATAAAAACACGGGACCTCACCATAAATTTCGAAGTGAACCAATTCGGCAGACGTTTTTTCAGTATTATAGTTCTTCGTCATTCTTTGACTAGCTTCGGTGCATATCATGTTAAGGCCCATACCAATCTTTCTTTTGATCCAGCTTTCGTCCGATAGAATCTCACTTGGTGCCTCCAATTTTATCTTCTTCCCTTGATAGCGAGGACATTGAGCTATCGATTTTTCTGTCGATCTGAGCGTCTTCAGTTTCAATTTCATCATTAAGTTTTCGCTTTCCCAGCTATAGAATTTCTTCGGTTCTCCAGTGTGATCGCATTGTTCCGCTGTCTTCGGGGTTAAACGTTTCTTCTAAATATTCCGTGGTGTCACATCGAAAGCCAGATGAAATCATGCTTTCCGATCCACTCTGAGACTGAGCCACACCAGATTTGTTTCTACAACAGTACTCAACTGTTGTAGAAACGATAAACCCATTTCACCAAGAGAAAGGATATCAACTGGACTACAAGTCGGATAATTTAGTATTCGAAGACACAAATATTTATATAGGAAGATATATATATATATACGAAAAAGGAAAAAAACCCCAATTCTCGAGAGGATCAAAAGACTAAAATGTCCACCAAACGGTATGAGCGAATCCTGTTTTACGAGGGACTTGTCAAGGATGGTAAACTATATTTCTATTACATACAAATTTATATAGCACAGTATGGAAATGTTCAAAATCTAAACATGATTTATGGACATAGCAATCACATACAGAAGACAGAATTGAACAATCGTTTAATCATGAGAGGTGCATTGGTAATTTGGTCAACACTGTTTATTCTACAGCTCCTAGGTCTCCAATTCTTTGAGTTACTTGACGCCAATCATTGGTCTGCCGTAACGAAAGTAATCAAATTGTCACTGTAGTGCCCTTTTTCTCCAATCTTTCTCATTGAGGTTTTTTGTACTTATTATATATCCAGTATTTGGAACCATATATATAT
>CAJQUW010007195.1:0-78790 GCA_907163375.1 Prostheceraeus crozeri
CACAGTGTTTCAGTGATCCGGGACCTCAGACGTCTCTCATCCTTGTCACATGCCTTAACAAATTACGGAGAAGTTGATTGCATCAATAGTTTTATTAATAGATTTCACAGAATATTTATATTATTACCCTCATTATTATAATTATCCAATGTTCGGCTCTAACGAATTTCGAATTTTGATCATACTTTCAGATTGAAGATGGCAGCGTCGTTCACATCAACATTATGGCGACAAATGACAAGAAAACAAACATTCAATGGAGATACGATGAATACGAAATTGGACAGATGTCTGAATACTCTTGATCTGACCTTTTTAGGAATCGGTAAGTTGTTCCTAGAAATATATTTCTCTAGCATTTCACGAAAATTTCTAAGTTTGAATTGTTGATTTAAAACGGAATGAAATTACGATCAAATTTTCTTCAAATTGCAATGCTTGAATGGTGGGTGACACAGTAGTGCAGAGTAGGTCAGATCAGAGATGGAAGCGGTCAGGTACTTTCTAAATGCGTTCACCCGTGACCTGCGAATCAATAACATCATATTGTTGTAAATTATTGAAATCACAGTACTTGTCACATGTCTCAATGCTGCATAAAACAGCAATCACACAGTGCCTATAAATGGCTATTCATTTGATATTAATATCACATTTTCAAGACCATTCACAAGCGCGTGATATGGAACCTACAGGTTTGCAATGTGTCTTGATGATCCATTCAGCTTTGATTTTTGAATTTACATATAGCTTTGATGCACCTGCAAGCCGACATGCAGTTAGACTAATCATTTTTTACTGATGGCAATACTAGCCTGAAGTACGAGTATTGGTACATGTATTTAAATTATGAGGCATATTTTACAACTACACATACATAGAAATCAGAAAATACGTGGACTGTTTATATGTTACTCACCATATTTATTGATTTTCTGCTTCATTTTCCGTGCCTCATGTTTAATAAAGGTTTGATAGCGCCATCTTCATATACGTCTAGAGATACGTACGTGCATACAAATTAAAAAGATAAAAATAGACACCAGAAAAAAGTAAAAACCTAGGTAAAGCATTGATATAAAGTAGTGTAAATTATGGCAATTTATTGTTCAATTTACTCATCGTTAATTACGCTTGTTCATTCGATGAGTTACGATGACTTGGTTTCCTGCACTTGTCGACTGACAACTCCCCGCTATTGAGATGTCACTGAAGTAGCATCCCTTCCTTATCAATCAATCTACAATAGGTCTCCTTGAATGATTTAGACTTCACTATTCATTTCATTGATTTGACATACATGCAACTTTCATGCTGCCTGAGCTGTTTCTTTTAATAAATGATTTTTGTAAGTTTGTGATTCAATGAGTGTACTTTACGTAGAATCTGTTGGTATATAAGAAATACATCCGTAAACACATACGTGTGTCCCTTTCTCGCATGATGGAATGTGAAATGTGCTTATGTTTGAGTGCAGACCGTCTCCTGAAAATTTCTATCTCCCTATTTGAAGCTAGCCGTATATCACCTCATCTCTGATGAGCAAGAGAATTATTTGTGATACTGTTTAATGATTCGAGCATTAAGTTGATGATTTGAACATCATGTAACATCTTTGGATTCAGCAGATTGAACTCTACTGGGCCCAATAGAAAACTGGGAGACAGGTTGCGTCGTTGCAAAATACTTTGTCGACTTATCCGATTAATCACCTGATTCATGCCATTCATGCGCGATCGCGAATAAAAAGCAGAGAAATTCATCAAGGCATGACTCATATTTCATTTATCATTCATTTTATCTCGTTCATTTTAAAATTATCCCCGTCAGCTGCAATAACTACTCAACTACCTTGGAAAAATGTAGAAAAATAAATTAAAGTTAATCCTTTCATTCGTTAAATTATCGTATCCTTAGGAATAAACATCGGACCGAAACTAGCTATATTTTTACAAGAGAAAATGGATATTTAGCCACTTATCAAATACTTTCAAAAGGTACTTCACAATATTTATCAATACAATAACTGAAAACTCTAAAAAGGGTCCGTGTCCATATTCAATGAGATTGAAATTAGCATGCACCTTAGGCGCTTCATGCAGTAACACCATATGCTAATTAGTTTCAGTATCCTAACTTTACTATTCTTGTCCTTGCCCTGATCTCTATGTTACTTTCTACCAGGTTTCACAACTGAGATGCAACTTAGAGTTACTAGATTGATGTGCCAATTCGTATAAAATATATTGCAGAATTTTAGTAAATAAAACTTATAATGAAATTAGGCAGCTATCGATCATTTCAAGATTTTTCCCTGTTCTTATAGACATTTGAAAATCATTTATTTCATCTTTATTTTTACATTTGTCATATATCTTTATTGCTGGTATCCCAGATGCTTTACCACTATTTATCATTCTAATTTTCAAGGAAGGCATCTTGTTGTCTGTGAAACATACTCACAGCATTATTTATCTATTAAATTCTCTTTTTAGTGCAATTTTTATGTATCACATTTGTTATTCCGAACCTTAATTTGCACTATATACCGTAATTGCGAATCGTATCGGGATTTTCTACCAAAAACAGATGTGTTTTTCCCATTTTTTTACTTATTTTTTGTCATATCTTGGCCACTTTGATATGGACAATTCATGTATAAAGAGCATGCGACTCAGAAAGTTTACCAATAAATTTCCGAAAGTGAAATACATTTCGGACCCTTATCCAGACCGTCTCACCCGTATACCGTCTCACTCTTTACTCTATTTTACCCGGTAGAGAATTTTTGATGTGCCCCTAAACATTTTTTGATATTGCTCCAAAACTATTGCTGCGACTCTAATTTTCTGTGACTTTCAGTTTTCAGGTATTTATAATAAGCAACCAAAATTTTATCAAATTTGGCCCATGGGAACATGAAAAATGATCTTAAAAAATTGTATTTTTGAAAATTGAAAATATCTGAAAATTTCTTGAAAATTTATGTATCCTAATCAATCACTCACAGACGATTGACAAAACACAGTAGGCGTTATAATTAGCATGCTTATTCATCCACGAATGTATCTACGTAATTATTACATGAATAAAAGCAATACACTTCAAGCACTGCTGATAATTTCCTTACAAGTAATACTTTTATGACTGAATTAGTGGATCCCAAAACACACAATGAACAAATTATTGCGTCTCACAATGTGTTTTGCGCATTTGTGCAATAAAGATTTTTCTCAACGACATATAACAAAGATTTGCACTTTCAAGTGATTTGCATTTCAAAAATCTTTATCTGAGTTCAGAAAACAGCTAATTGTAAACATGAGCGCTATTGAACGGTCAAACGGCACATCATAAATGCTTTATATAAAGCGATTTTAGTGCACACTGCACAGACGGTTTATTTCCCGCGAACAAGTCGGAAGGACGACGAAACGTCAGTAATCAATTTCTGATATTTCAATCAATATGAAGTCGTAAATTGGGAGCGATATTCATTTTCTTTTTTGATAAAGAGTTGTATTCAGCACCGCTAAGCTATCCCAATGCAAGCAAACACACTCCTAACATTGCCGCAAGACGTTCTCATGTGATAATTGATCAAAACATGCCGTATATCAAAATCATCTACCATCGATTTCCAAAAGATACCCAAAACATCAACTTTTTGAAAAAAGCTCACAATTTACTGTCACATTTGTAAGAGACATTCTTTTGCAGCAACGCATTAGTAAAGAGAAAGCTACGTAAATGACGACGTTACAATCAATCATACAATTATAATATTTATGAAAACGTTTAACAAATCTACGAAAATGTTGTTCAGTTTTTTGGATTTTCTCACATTTTTATGGGAATTCCCATTTGATGGGAGATTCCCCTCCCACGACAAGTCTGGAAGGCCGATCTGCAAGCTTTACATACATGTATCAAACAGAAAGCGATCGGGCTGAATTTATGTAGTTATGAAATCTTGTTACAAAATTATGTAAATCGTTCGACCGTAATTATCTCGCACTTTTGGGGAGGTAAACCTCTCAAACAAGCAAATCTACTGCAGCACAGTGATACCTACTATTCTGCTTGCAGCTGACAGCGCTAATATGCAGATCGAGCAAGCATTTTGAAGTGTACAAATGTCGCATGCTACATGAATTCAACGAATTCTGTTTAAAGCTGCCATCGAAAATATGACCACTACGAGGAAGGCCCGAGAAGAAAAAAGGTCGTGAAACGTTGATCTAAATCAATAAAATGGAAATGTCCTGTTTGAATACATAAGTATACATAGGCAATATCCTACATCAATATTGATTTAATGCAATTGATTTGATATGCAAGCTGTCTGAAAAACAAAATGCGCCGATTTTTTGTGCACCACCATTTGATAACTCAAAAGCAACATTACTCAATCGATCTCCCAACAATCAATACGAATCCACACCGATAAACATGAATTTTATCAGTAAATTATTTAAGTTAATGTCGTTGACATATTTGCGCGAAATTTTGATTATTGCTCAAATTCAATCAGCGTGAAACGCTATTTGCTTCCTTGAATACTTCAGGTCAAATGGTTGGAGCAGGCATCTTTGTCCTTACTGGGACAGTTATCAGGGATAAAACCGGTCCAGCCGTATTTCTCTCCTATGCAATCGCTGGCATTACTGCCTTTTTGAACGCGCTCTCTTATGCTGAACTTGCATCGCGATTTCCCAAAGTGAGTGCTTTATACTGCTCGTAATTCTGAAGTATGTGTTCGATGCATGCAATGGTAAAATGAACAACAGGTCCCTCAGTCGTCATGCATGTTTTGTAAATTCATCGCATATTCATGCCCTTAACTTACATGCATAGATATGATGCACACCATTTTCATTGTTCATCGAATAATTGCAACTATTGATTGCTGCCATTGAATAATTGCATGCAACTAATTGACTGATTGGTTTGTGATCAAAATGAAGTTACATGTAGCTGATTAACTTGTAACTTGACATATTTTGACATTATTTTGACTCTGTACAGTGCCGAGACGAAAATTAGCAACTTTTTAATTCAAGTTGTCAGTTTTATTTAACAATTGCTCTACTGTGTTTCTCCATACACTGCGGATGAGATATCATTGGTAATTTGACCTCAATTGTCTACTGTGTTTCTCCATACACTGCGGATGAGATATCATTGGTAACTTGACTGCAAGAGCATTTCAATTTGAATTTGAATTTCCTTAACAGTGTATGACATATAGCTTTCAAACCACTTTCTCAGCGAAATCATGGGTAGAAAGCGTGATCTCAGCGAGTATCAAAAAGGCATCATCGATGCTCTCATTAATGAAGGATTCAGCCAGGTCTACGTTGCTGCTAAATTGAAAGTCACCAAATCAACGATTAGCCGATTTGTCAAAGGCAATAGATCTTCGAAGAAGAATTCCGGGAGGAAGAAAATGACAAGCATCAGACAGGATAGAGTTCTCAAGCGCCTGTGCCTCGCTAATCGCAAGTTTTCGTCCGTTGAACTTGCTCGCCAGTGGGAGGAGTCAGCTGGCGTACATGCAGATCCCAGCACCATCCGCAAACGGCTCCGTTCTTTTGGACTCATCTCCCGACGCATGGTGAAGAAGCCCCTTCTCACTCAGAAGCAGCGCATGGCTAGTCTGGCATGGTGTCGAGAACACAGAAACTGGACCGAAGATCAGTGGAAGATCTCTGTCTTCAGTGGAAGAATGTCTTCTTCTCTGACGAATCGAAAATCGAGATGACTTACCATTCCGGCAACACTCGAGTCCGAAGATATTCATGGGAAACGCAGAAACCTTGGTGTCAATTACCGACAGTGAAGCATCCAACCAGCCTGATGATATGGTTAGGCTTCAGTGCACGTGAAATTGGCTACCTCCATCTCTGCGAAAATTCTGTCAACACAAAAGAGTACGTGAAGATCATCAGAACTCGTGTTTTGCCATATCAAAATCGCTTCGTCGATGGGGATATGATATTTCAAGATGACTCGGCACCTGCTCATCGATCAAAGGTAACAACCGCCTTCAAAGCAGCCAAAGGGATCACCTCTCTCCCTTGGCCTTCAAACAGCCCAGATTTAAATCCCGTGGAAAATTTATGGCAGATTTTGAAGAGAAAAGTCAACTTGCACCGACCACGCACCAAAAGTGAGTTGCTTGCATCCATTATTCGTGTTTGGACTCGCGAAATACCCCGAGAGACACTAACAAAGCTTGCAATCAGTATGCCGAAAAAGATTGAAGAAGTGCTGAAGGTGGGCGGTGGACCCACCAAATACTGACTCTGTTGAGTTTACTATTGCTGCAAGTTATTGTTGTAGTTATTAAAACTAGGAAACTTGATAAATAAATTCCAGAGATCACGTGAATTAGTTTTTTTCTTATTTCTTCAGACAGTTGCTAATTTTCGTCCCAGCACTGTATGTATTTGTATGCTTTTCGTATGTTATTTCAAGTGTGGTATGCTTTACATACTAAAGCCATACCAGCACAATTTTAAAAGAAAGCATCAGTTATGTCTAAAGTATATTGATTTAAGGCCTTTTGTGAATAAAGATCACACAAATGTTACTACTGTTTTGTAAGTAGTGAGATAATGACATTCAAGAGTCAAACTTTCAATACTGTACTCGATTTTGACACATGTAATTCTAAGCTATTTCATAAATAATCAGTAAGTATTCAGCCATCAACAATTATGCATTATGTAATTTTGAAATTAGGCATATTATCAATCCGAAATAAAAACACATTATAATTCATGAACGCGAAATTGTTATGTTTTATATATATAGAACTCAACATGGTTGCATGAAATATATCGTTTGAATTAGTTGGTGTTAATCACCTTACTTCATAAAGTAGAGCTTTACAGTTGCTAGACAAGCAGCAGCGACATGTTCGTGGAGCATAAAGTTCACAATAAATCTAATCTAGTTAAATATCACACTATCAAAAAAAAATATTCACGACTGGTAAAACTGAAAAAGTTATCTAACAGTAGTATGTAATATATATTTTTTGCTATGTGACTTAAAGCTCTACATACCAAAGGCACACCAGAGGCATACGAATGAGAATGAATTTGCATCGGGTCTCGTATATAAAACATACCAACAACTCGTATTTCAGTGTAAAACAGCCAATCACAGATAGAATAGTTCGCATCGCTGCATACCAATCACATACGAAAGTAAGTGAGATTTCGTATGAAAAACATGCCAGATCTCTGTAAGCATACAAGAATCTCGTATCAGACGTTAGTTTCAAATGGTATGTGAGCTTGATATATGTTTGTATGTAATTTTCGTATCCAGCGATTTACAGTGTACAGCACTTTGGCCTATGTGGTGCATAAATTGTTTAGTACATTTATTCTACAAAACAAAATACTTCTGTAATAACTCCTAAAACACTACTTTGCTGTCTTTTCTAGGTGATTTTCATTCCATTATTTCAACAATTCACTATGATGCATGAACTCCTTACGTTTGTAATCAAATGCACCAATATACAGTGAATGCTATTATTATGAAGTGCAATTAAGAATATAGTTACTTGTATTTTATGAAAGGTGTATAGTAATTGCTCACTCAAACTTAAACTTATATCAAGCTTTCATGCGACTGACTTGTTAAGTTGATGCAGACTAGCATTTGAAGCTAAATGTCTAAGTCAAAAACTGTGAGCTTTTCCAAGGGATTCCGAGCAAAGCGTGTAGCAGCAAATATGAAGTCATCATTACAGAAGTTGTAGACTGCATGCTGCACAGGGAGCAAAGCAAAGCAGAGCTAATTGCATCCGGAAATACGTTTGCTCGGGACGCTCTTGTTTGCATTGCTTTGCTTTCAGTGTGACTGATACCTAATTGCAATCAGCTGATCGATGACCAATTGAATTCAATTAATTGCAATTTATTTGTTGGTTCATGATTTAACTAAAATCAGCTGATTGCTTGGCCCAATTTTATTGCAATTAATTTTTTTATAACACCTGACCTGTACGTGCTATTAGTATTCATTATATTGTTTTTCCCTATTTATGTTACAATTTACTCTTTGATCTCGCCCTACATTTCAATTTCAGAAAGACATTGCATTCGAATATCTAAAATGTAATCAAAATAAAAAGCATCAAAAAGTTAATGCTGACTTAACCAAGAAACTTGTCTGTGCTAATTTATTGAAATTCGCTTTACACATAGTTACCTTGAAGCACACTATACCATGACTGAGCTCCAATACACAATTCGCAACACTAGCAATTTTGCTTGAACCACATTTTATTCAATCCTGAATGGCATTTCTTTTCTCAGCAGTTTTCTGACGTGCAATTTAACACAATTTGTGAAGTTCCAAAATCAAATGTGCAGTTGATCTTCTTGATTTGCGGAGTTCCAAAAAGGTGAAGAGGAAAGTAACTTAAGAAAGAAAATATGGCGCCAGAGAGATTCGCTTGAAATGATTGCGATTTTTCCTTTTGAAATCAGTGTTCATGCTGGACTTTAATTGACAATAAGAACCGAGAGGAAGAGTAAATTGTTTTGACGCACCAGCGTACAATATTCTGCTCGTTCAGATGGATCGAACACACTAAGATATTTATTGCCTCTAAGGCTTACTTACCCTAGGATGAACTATCGGCAATGGAAATGAAAACTTTTCCAAAATGCTTTGAGGAATAAGCTTACAGAATCAATATAATAATTAAAATTAATAAGTCGCTATCAAATAACTTTCTTTAAGTATTTGTTAGTGAGAGTGGATCGAGAAGGAAATTTTATGAAACCAGCAACGAGGAAAAATATTCACAAATTTAGGACCTATTCTCTATTAATTCAGTCACTGAAGAATGATCGATTAAACTGAATATTAATGAATCCTTCCTTGACTTAGTGGCTCGTTGAGCTCCGTTGGTAATTCTCATTGCGCATCAGCAGCTTTCTGAGTCAATCACGAAGACAAAACAAGTGTACCGTGCTTTTGCATGCAAGTTGTAGTTCAAGATGCACTTAAATGGTCTCACTGCGCACGGTGGGCCCTACTTGTTCGATAGCAGGATGACTGGTGATGGACGATCGTGATTGAGCTGACGACATTGTAAGCCAGTATAAGAGATGCGTTATGGCAACCTATATAATCGTTGCACAACCCCCCCCCAGCTTTGTACCCATCAGTTTAGAAGCATAGGCATGCATGCATCGATATCTTAATGTAGTGGTGTTAACCAAACTGTAATCATGAATATGAAATGGATATTGCGGAGAATGAATATTTACGGAGTGTGGAGTAATGGGCAGGTGTTATGCATTGCGAAATATTGGCATGTTCTATGGATTACGAAATAGCGTCCATACGGGTACAGGTGCTGAATCGATTACAGAAGGGATAAAATAATAGGCTTACTTCATTTGCAAAATACACCTTTGCCTATTTTTCATGCTAGTCAGTATTCATATTAAGTTGTCAGGACACTTGAGACATATTGGGGTTGGAGATATAGCTGGTATTCCTTTCATAACCTTTCAACCTATAGATACGTTATATGCAAGCATCCAAGGATCAGACTTTCATGTCATTTTCAAAGTCTCACACAAAGTTAGGAAGTAAATTCTGTAATATCGATTCTAAAGATTACTGAACATGATAGCGGCGGTAGGCAATATTTTTCGAAGCGAAGCATGTTATTCGAAGTTTTCAATTTTGATTTTTATGTTCTCGATCTTTAATTTTGGGTGTTTTTATGCAATTTATGCATATTATTTTTTTATCAAATTAGAAAAAGTAAACATGATGATGATATTAATAAATGTAAACATGAATCTATCCACAACTGCTGACATCAGTCATGAACCGTCTTTTCCAGCTTTTTTGATTAATTTTCAAATATTTTTCTATTTAGGCTGGATCTGCTTACACATATACATACGTGATAGGTGGAGAATTCGTAGCATTCGTGATTGGATGGTCATTAGTTTTGGAGTACGTTCTTTCTGTCGCTAGTGTTGCACGCGGATGGAGCAGTACTGTCGATGTGTTGGCAAACCAAGCAATTTCAAATGCATCGATGAAGTATATAAGGTAAATGGACCATCAGTTTTAAAACATCACACAATTTGTAGTTCTAAGCATATAAGCATTTGAATAAGTCTTAGAAATACGAGGAAAACATTTTTATTTTGTAGAACGTACGAGGTATGAAGTATAGAAAGATGGATGCATTTCATTATATAATATTATATGATATATAAGGAGTTCAAAAAAATATCACATCCGTAATTTCAAAATGTTTAACTGCACAATGCATTATATATAGTATATCTTGTATTGAAAAGTTTGCGCATAGATCTTTAATACATTTTTTATCATGTAGACCGAGTTATAATGAAGCTGTGTGAAAAACTAATGGATGGCATTCATATCTTGTATCGAACACAAAAAGTAGTGCAGTGTTTCGATATCATTTCATTAAAAATGGAGGTGATACAAGAAAACGAATAACAGATAGCTGAGATCAAAAGATCAATGTGTATATCCTAGTAATTTTCAGCTAAATAATATAGATTTATATATTTGCCTGATCATTATCACTGTTTCTCTTTCTGTTATCTGAGCAGGATTTGAAAACGTATTCCACATTAACTACAATAACACAGGTGTTAGACAGAAGGAACGTGGATGACTAAGGTTCTGTAAAACTATATGGTCAAAAATATTTTCCTAAGAATGTTCTAAGTATGTAAAATGTAAATGAATACTGATTTTAGCTGCATTCAATTATATATGCTGATAGGCATAAATGCCTGTAATCAGAGTCTGTTTATTTGAACTTCTGAATGTATTTTTCAAAACATTTGGTTTTATGTTTTAGGAGATATAATTTTTTCGGGAATCCCTGGAAGTGATTTTTGATCCCTTATGTATCTACGAGTACTAATATATTTTTAAAAGTGAATTAAATATACCCGGATTAATAGTCAGATTATATTGTCTGCATGCATGTAGTTTCATCCGATAGGATTTCCGATTAACTCACTCAAGAAGTGTCGAATCAATAAATATGGTCCCCATCAAGATCATACCATCAACTAAATTAATTATGTGCTCACTTTCTCAACAGTTTCCCGAAAACTCCATTTTTGGCTCCATTTCCGGATTTTCTTGCGGCAGGGATAATTCTAGCATTCTGCATTGTGGTTATTTTGGGTCCAAAACTGTCCGTAAATTTCAATACGTTCATCACAGTTATCAACTTGGCTGTTCTTCTTGTGACAACGATCACCATGTATTCCCTTGCGAATCCTTCAACATTTGCTGAAGAATCAAAGGGTGGATTTCTACCGTATGGATTTGGTGGAGTACTTTCGGGTACAGCAACATGCTTTTACGCTTACTTGGGTTTTGACGGCTTGGCTATTTGTGTTGAAGAAGCGAAAAATCCAAGACGATCAATGCCGATTTCGATGGCTTTATCAGTTGGAATTGTGAGCCTTCTGTTCATCATGGCATCTTCAGGGATTACACTTTTTCAACCATGGTATGAAATTTCTCGCAATGCTGCATTTTCAGCAGCGTTTGAGGTAATGAAATTTCCAATAATTTAACATGTGCTATGAAATGAGGGACTGAAAACGATTGATCGGAAGATTTAATTGTGACATTAGCAATTAGTTAATTGCAATCGCTGCCATTACGAAATTTTGCTCTCTTATCTTCGTGGTTTAAGCAATTTATTTAGTTTTCTACCGTAGGCTTTTGTTTGTGACCCTTCACGAAATTGGTCAACCATTTGGACGTTCCAAAAATGACATGCAGATGACGTCTAAATGACCACAAATTGGAAGCGATGTAAACTCATTTGTTGAGATGAGTATGTTGCTTTCTATATCCAAAAAGTTGATCGAATTGCATGCCGAACATTTTGATTATGGAAGTACATGTAACTCTGCATCACGTATGTCGTATAGAGATAATAGAAAAGAATTTGAGATCAGGCTAATATTGACCTTCAATTTAAAAGAACGTTTCTCGTGCACTGATTTTCATTTTTAATAGGCAGCAGCAAGTAATGCCAAAGGTTTTAGTAAAGGAAAAAATGAAAAGGCATTTGCAGAGTGACTGTGGTTGCGATTTGTAGAAAGCAAAGTTGTAGCAGATACATTGGCAGTTATAAATTTGCAATGTAGCAAAATCCGAATTGAAAGGGTTACAATGAATTTGCAATTGATAAGAAAGAGCAGCTTCCTCCTCGTGTCTGAGAACTGGAAATATATCTTATACTAAAAAAATGTTAAATAACTATCTGGTGCAAATCTGTAATATTCCAAAAGTTGAGCTTCTTTGTAGATTGTTACATTGTATTAATCGATCGATCATTGTGATTTTCAATTGATCTACATTTCGCTCGTAGACAACGTACTCACTCACACACATATGCACAGTACTACACCGGTTGAAGTACTTTAATTGTAATTAAAAGCAGTCAAGATGTTCAACTTCCCAAATTTTTGAATATTCAATGCGAATGAAGATTCTGTGTATAAGGAAATAGGTTCTTAGGGCTCTGTTGCCACCTACTTTTCTCGAATATAGCAAGTCCATGCTCACAAGGTTCCACAGCAACTAATGTAGTGCGTTCCGCACAAAGCATCATGAAGTCAATTTGAAGAGGTTTCCAATCAATCTCGGTCGTAGACTATGGTCAAAGGAATTCCCCTATGAAGAGGCAATTTTCCTGAGGTCATTTTTGTCAGAAGGGTTGCCCATATTTGTTGGTGGTAAATTTTGTAGCATCTTCTGGTAAACTGGATTAACTAACCGACAATGATACATGAAGAATTTGGAGATAAATACATGAGAATACATTTCAAGATTAAGTAAAGAAGAAATACAGCGACCAAGATCCAAGCATATCCGACTTCTTCCGCCAACTCAACGTGTTCTCTCCTGTTTATTTCCTGCCACATCGGTAAAGGAATACAGACACCATATCCAAACAGTCTTCAGGTCCATTCCACCGGACGCGGCGCGTCTCAGGCGTCCAGAATTTTTGTTCAGAACCTTAACAAACCTATGGGGCTTTTCACACGAGACGGGCGGGGCCACGCGTCCAAGCAATTTCAGAAAAAATCCTGAAATGACGCATGGTTTGCTTGAGAGATAGGAAAATCCATCCCGCGCCAAGCCGCATCGCGGCTTGTTCTACCCCCGCACTGAAACCTGACACCCACAGAATTAGACAGGCCGTCTCTTCTTCCGTTTGACTAGAAGGGAAGCATTGGAACATGTAACGTAAATAAAATGGCACTATCTCCAGACTAAATACCATAGCAATCGAACAATGAACAGCCAGTTCAACATTAAAAATGCCAAATTGTGCTAAGTTTCAGTGACTTATCAACCGAATCACACAACAAAGAGACACAGACGATGTCAAGTTCTACAGAGAAGTTTGTGAACGTTTTTCGTGCGCCTGCTAACTTTTTTAAAATGATCTGAGGGCCCAACATTATCGAGAAAACTTTTGCGCAATGATCTGAATTCTCCGAATCTGAAGGAGTCGTGGCGATCGGAGCATTTTGAAGGAATTCAGAGCAATCCGCGAGCGACGCACGACTACTTTTCCTATCTCTGTAAGGTATTAAAAATTTCTTTTTGCCCACTTATTAAGTTCCTGCATGTGCCATCTGTTTGAATCAGTTTGCACTTCTAGCAAAGTGATACGATTAAACAATCTAATTCTGTGCTGACACCACACGTTACCAGATGTTTGTGCAGTGAAATGAATGACTTTTGACATAGCTATCCGACAATTCTGACCTTCTTTGAGGACAATTTGACCAAAAGAGCATCAAACTCCTTATCAGTGCACTTTCATGCTTTATCAACCATGAAATCCATTTCATGAATGCATTTGGAGATTAATTGTATTTTATTTGCTGCAAATCGAGCATCGGAGACGAAGATGAGAAAGTTGTTATTGGTCTCCACTTATCTGATAATCTTCAATAGAGTGATACTCCCGATTACATGTACAATAGAATAGACAATGTAAGTGAATGAAGGTCGTTTTGTGTGCTAACTTATGGCAAAGTGAATCCTTGTGTCAATTCCATTTCATGATCTGTCACCTGTACAATGTTGTCACCCTATGAATGAAAATTTGTAAATGATGTGTGTGTGTCCTTAAAACCCGTATTCTTTACAAATATGAAATGTCAAATGATTAGTTTTGCAAAGTTATGTAATTCATAGTAATTCCCAGATTCTAACGATTAATTTGCAATGTCAATGAGTCAAAAGTAGGCGGTACTTAATTTACAATTGGTAAAAATAACTTTAGCAATGTTGGTCTCGTTCATCTGTCTTTAATTGTTCACCACTCCTTAAAGCATTACGATTAAGTCATTAAAACGCTTCAAATCGTTTATTTGACAGATGCAGAATCGCATATTAATATCGCAGAATTCTTGACCAATTTAGTTGAAACAAACTTTATTTAAAGGAAATTTCACGAAGAAGAAGATGGTGGTATCTATTTTGCAAACAGCAGCCATTTTTTCCTTGAAAATGCTCGCTTGTATCGCTCATGCTCATCGCAGTGCGTGACAGCAGTTGATATAGCTTATAATTGTGTTGACAGTTTGACAAAAGGATTGATTTCACTTGGGTTTTATGAATAGTATTGGCGGTGAAATATCTGATCTGATATTCCCTCAAGCCATACGACAACCACAACTAATAGATTTTGACATTCAAGAGAATAATTTCTGTAGATTCGGATTTACTTAGCGAAAATTAACTGGACGGAATGCCTTTTTGTTGCCATATCATGCTGAACTCAGTGCTCTTCTCAGATTGAGCATATTTTCTAGACTGTTGGTCAACCAAAACAGATCATAGAAATACTCTGATATTGCTCTAAAATAGACTGTCCCTAGCAACACTTCAATTCACAACGAACTGTTCTCGTCCTATGAAACTTGCAGATCTAAGAACCTGATTACATCACACATTCTTCACGCTCGTAGATCTAATGCAAAAATGTATTTGTGTTTCCTCGAGAATGTGTCGTTTAGATATCATTTTCGAGTCATTATGCTTGAAATGTTACATCCACACAATTAGATTCTGTAAGCGCATCACTTATCTAGAAGTGCAAACTGATGCAAGGCGATTGCTGTGGTATAATGTCAACAGATTGTGCCATTTCATTAATGTTACTTGTTCCAATGCTTCCTTTCTAGTCAAACGGAAAGTGAGACGACTTGTCTATTTCTGTGGTTGCATCTGATTTCATGTAAAAGCTGAAAACTGAGTACACCATTTAACTATCTCGGGAAAGTGTATATTATGGTGTCTTATTTGGGCTCATTCGAATGCATGTAACGCAAAGAATATAAAAATGTTAATTATTTAGCAATAAGAAGTATCCATAATCATACGGTATTTGTAGTTGCCCCCTCTCCCGCCCCTCACCGCGCGGCTCGATGAGAACAGGCATTTTTATTGGAATGACCGGCAGGCATTCGACAGGCACCGACAGGCATTCCGGTGTGAATGGACCTTTCGAATTCTTCGGTCACTCAACATGTTCTCTGTTGTCTACAGTTCAAGAGGTGATTTCACTGGATCTGTTTTCAATCAATCGCAATGCTGCTGCAGATGAAGGCTGCCATTTCATTATTATTACGCATCAGTATGTGAAAAATATAGTACTCTCCCACTACTCCAGGGATTGGGACGATGCTGAAAAAGGCAGATTTTTGCTGCGGAAAGATGTAAAATTCTGCGGACTTTCAATACCACTGTCGCGGTTCACCCACACGACCTTGGCTAAAAAGGCCAAGCACTAACAATCATGACTAAAAATCACCAGTAATTGCAACTTAAATTGATTAAATTGCAAGAATATGACAAAGCAAATTATTGGTCTAAAGTGAAGAAAATCACTCCTAGCATTCTCCTTGCAAAAAAATCGTAAGACTTCAAAAAATTGAAAAATTTGGGTGTCTCATTTAGGGTCTCAAGATTTTGGAGACTCGGGAGCCCCAATCAAGTTCACCCAATCTCAAGGTTAATTCCAAAATTCAATGCCCAGTCTGAATGTCATGCACTCATGATTTACATACACAGACTGCTTAATGCAGGCAGTCTCCAATTTTATCGATTGAAAGATTAATGCCCGGAGGTTTTCAGAATTTTGAGGTCAGTCGGTTTCAGTTCGGTTTTTTCGGTTCTTTGTTCAATTGATGCGACGCAAATACAAATTTAAATTTATGACTCTTTTGACTGCTAGCATTGAATTGTAAGAGAGTAGCTTCAATATAAGTATAACACATACTTACTCAATTTCGACATTTTTGATCGAGCAACCAAACATGATCGAGATGAAATATTGCAGAAGATTTGAATTTTCATGTACAACAAGAGTTGATGGAATCGAACCATCCTAACGGAAGCTACGGCGATCCGCGTCTGTTTTTTATCTCAATTCCCTATCTCTCAAACGCGTTTTGCTTTGGAGATTGATCCGCCTTAGTAGCTTGGGCTGTTGCCACTGATTATTGAAAATGTCGATTTCTCGAAGACAGCTTTAAGTTATTGGATAAAAGCAATTGAGAAATGAAAGAAGTTTGATAAAAGACGTGTATGACACAAGTTATCTCAATATGAGATCAAATGACCATGATAGTAGATATACAGTAGGTTACATGGTTTTGGCGGTTACCTACAAATCTATGGGACGAACAATTAACGGCTGATAAAAGAGCATATTTGAGAATTACAAAAACTCGAGTGACTCATTACATCAGGGGAAAGTGGATATCTGCAGCAAAAGAGAGTCATTCTGGCCTGAATTATTTATAATCAGGTGGTTTTGACAATACTATGAAATAATATCTGAATTTTGATATTGAATAGAATGACACTGATATATCATTAAAATTTCGAACAAAAAAACACAAATTAGATTTCGTAGTTGGAGGTTATGGAATTCGAGTACGATATGAGGATGTTAGAATGTTCACTAACAGCCGTATGCACCAACATTCGTTAAACGACCACTTAATCAATGACTTGCTAAACAGCAAGAAAGTCAACGATTAGAAAAGGTAAGCACCAATTTTGATGAATGAAATTAGTCACTGACTAGCTAATCAACGACAAGAAACACTTGTAACAATACAACGGAATTCAATAAGTTGGTGAATATTTTAACTTCAAAGCTGGTGAAATCCATCGCAAAGTTTCTCCTTTGCAAAAATAAATCTTTTTGACTTCTATACAAGAAAAAGAGCGATACATCCATTTCTATGGTAATGAATCAACTGACTTGATTTTGTGACGCCCCACACTACCAGTGTGAATGAATGTATGAATAGCAGCTTTATTGTCTCAGCATAATTGTCGATGAGCACATTACAACATCGATGAAATAGTTACAAAGAAAGAAGCATACATGGCTGCCTTGATTATAAGTCAAAGCAAAAAATCATGAGCTAAAAAGCTAATTACAGAATTTGATAAAATACTTCCTAAGACGTTCAGTCCTTGCGAATGGGCGTTTGAGTATAGTTCGTTTTCTCGACGGCGACAGTGCCCTTCACAAAACATTTGTCGTAAGAAATGATCATCGTGCTTCTCAACACACATATAAAACCTTAATGCATGTTCTGCCAGCAGCCACTGATGAGGAACAGTGTCATTCTTGTATGACACTATTCATTGATTCTGTCCTCTATCCGCAGTACAGATACAATCATCCACTGATAAAATTTCAATCATTGATATAAAGCATGTCAAATGCCGTCTTAAAAGCTTCTTAAATGCATGGCAGATTGAAACTCATAGTATCCGGTAGGTCTGTGAACTAAGCCTTATTCACTCAATACAGGGAATTTTGAGGAGATTCATTGTAACATGAATCCAATACCAAATAATGTCATTTATGACATCAAATGAGTGTGTTGGAAAATTTAACATAGGAACTAAAGATTTAAAATTCTGATTTTTTCGGTCAATTCAGTTTTTTTGAAAAATCGACGTTTCTGTTCAGTTTTTAGTTGACCGCCGCGCACTACAAAAGTTGCTCAGAAACAATACTGAGTATTTCAACACAATAAAAATCCTTAACATGCTTGCATACATGATTAAAGGGCATAGCCGGCAATGATCGATTTTTTTGCTGCGTTGATATTATTTGATATAAAATGTATGTAACCTCATTTAGTCTGAATAGTAGTATATTTTTCGAAGATTATTTTCATGTTGCTAATCAAATTTTGCCATTTGTTATCTGTCGTTTATGTAAGGTATAGCTCTTGCTGCCTTTATTTTTCTTTTTCTTTCAAATCACCTGTAGTGCCTTAAGTCAAAAAGTAAGCCAGCAAATTATTGGAGGTTTGAATTGAATGTATTTTTGCATCTTGCAGGCCCAAGGAATGATATGGGCGAAGTATATGGTTGGTATTGGATCGCTTTTTGGGATAAGTGCGTCATTATTTACATCTATCTACACCTTACCACGCTTAGTGTATGCGATGGCAAACGATGGTTTACTTTTCACTTGCTTCTCTTATGTACTACCATCAACGCAAGTTCCTTTGTGGTCTATTGTAATTTTTTGTCCTATTTGTGGTATTCTGGCTGTGATTCTTGATATCAAAGCGCTAGCAGATTTTCTCAGCATTGGAACATTAATTGCATTTTCTATAGTGAATGTCAATGTATTAGTTCTGCGTTATAAACCGAAGGATGCCACTCATATATCGGAAGATACGGTGAGTAAAGAATTAATTCATTGATCTATCACAAGAATCTGAGTTGTATTTTTTTCTTTACTTTTTTGTAGCAATAATGTCATGATGTTATGCAGACAAAATCCCACAGACAAAGCCGGTCCCAAGATTTCCTATTGTGTGGTGTTGCTTTTGTATGAATGAATCAGTGGTGGATCACCAGTTTTTCTTTGCTTTAAGTTGCGCTGGTTTAGTTGGTGCTATTTGTGGTTGTCGCTCGCTTTCGTGTGTTCGCTGGTAGGCTGGTTTTCTTTTCTTCTGTCGGTGTTCGTGTTGCGCTTTCACGTGATCAAGTATTTTTCTATTGAAATCTAGTTCGTATTTGCATATTGTGACGTACACCTACATCAGCTAATCAGGATCTAGTATCCTTTCAATGCTTTGTGTTGTTGAATAGGCCAACTTCGTGCTGAATAACGAGGTTCGAAGTAACGTATAATTTTGCAAGATTTTCTGAAGCGTTCTAAGCGAGACGATTTTTCAAGAGGATGACTTTTTCGCGAAAATCGGGTTGATGTGAACATCAACAATGTTATACATACAGTGCGAAACTATTCAATGTATTGTAGCAGCTTTAGCTTTCGTGCTAGTGTGAACACGCCTTAACACTTCAGATGTGGGTAATCGGACGAAAAGCTCCAAATCGAATAGCAAAAAATCAAATCAGCAAATTCGATCAGTGTAATCTGATAATCGCTATTTAATTGTCGAAAATTTAAAGTGCCTCGCAAATCAGCCCGATATTGTCTTATTCAATGAATGTCTTTTGATGAATCATTTTCTTATTCTTCCGATCCGTTAATTGTCTTCAGTGGCGAAAATATTTCATCTTGCGCAATCAGACTTCCACTATATATATATATATATATATATATATATATATATATATATATATATATATATATATATATATATATATATATATATACTGTATATTTCACGACACGCAGCGTGCATGTGACAGGAGCATAAGCATTTGCAAATGATAATCATTTCAATGAGCACCATGAAAATTGAATTGAATAATCGTATAATGGAATCGGATAATTAGATGGTGATATTTACCAGAGAAGAATGACACAAATCGCAGATCCGCTGTTTCTTGCTTTGCAATTATAATTTCAAATGCGTACTTTGATCAATCTAGCTAGATATAATGTTAGCGTTTTTTATGGGATCAGCTATTAACAGAATAACTGCAGAATTCCATGAAAATTTTGATTAAATGTTTGAAATATATTATTCTGTACTTGAAAACGCAATATAATTTTTGAATGTAACATCGGATTCCACTACATTTTTCTGAAACATTAAGAAGAGATTCTATTTTATGATTGCATTTTGGCATAATGTAGAAAAATTTGATTACTTAGATATGGGGGTGGCATGAATCAAATGTGCTCAGTTTATCGGGTGAAAAAATTTGCTTGAGATAATAATTCATCGTGTTGTTAGGCAAGACACGTTGTGTATACGAAGAAGTTTGAAAGCAATGCAAAATATTGGGCTCACTTTATCTCATTTGAAACGGTAAAAAAGATGCTCGAAATAACGCTTTTTGTTTACAACAAAGCTACCTACATGTATGCACTGATTATATACAGGTTAAAATATATGCTCTCTCTTTAGTTAAGCGAAGGTTAAAAACAATATGTGTACAAGAAATTTACATATACGAGACAATATATTTTTGCGAGACATACATTTCTTGTACATATATTGTTTTCAACCTTCGCTTAAGTAAAGGGCGAGCATCTATTTTAACCTGTATATAACCATGAAAAACCTCCGTCGGAAGCAATTAACTACCTATGCACTTCATTGAGACAAAAATTTTGTCGGGGCGAGGGTTTTATCTACCAAGATATTGGATGTACTGCAACATATCACTGTTTTCATCTGGACTAAAATTCGGTTTCATGATCTACTCCTATTATTTATTTATTTTAGTGAAATCTGAATGATGTTCAAAATGTTTTCAGCATGGAACTGCAGTTGTTGGAGCTTTGAGACCAAAATTTCAAAACATTCCTTTGCTGAAGGAGTTGAAGCCTGGACGGGCTGTGCAGATCAGTCTTCTAGTTTTTGTAACGTCATCATTGATTGATACAATAATGATTCTGAGAGGCATGTCTTACATCGGTTCATGGTGGATGATCCTGTTACTGACTCTCTTCACAGCGATGACTTTGATAAGCGTCTTTGTGATTGCCATTCATCAACACGATGAATCAATTGATACATATAAGGTAACATTCATTATCGTTTTTAGTGCTGATTTGCTATCTGGAAGATACTGTGCTTTACCAAACTCCTCCTATTATTCCCTCTTACATGTAATTTTAATATATTTTTTTTCAATCAATTTTTAGATAACAAAATCTCTCTCTTTATGTACGATGTTGTTTGCTTAGGTGGCGAATTGTTAATCTAAATATTCATAATGAAAATTATAATACTTGTAAAAATACAAAATTAAATAACATGCTAAATTCTGAAGATAAGAAAAGATAAGTGCAAATCGCTGGCCTCATAGTGGAAATATAAATTGTGAATTGTGTTAAGTGTTCTCATAAGGCTATTGTGTCTCTCGAGTTTCTATCAAATCAACTTTTTAGAGTAACAATAGGATACCAGATTATTCAGCAACGACTGAACCTACTAACTTCAAATTTTATGTTTGCACTGTTAATAAAATAACCCAAGGAATTATGCCACTAAGCTTTTTGTAGCGTTTGGTTAAGCTCTTGCGGTTGTTAGGGGACTTGAGGTCTTGGGAGGGGGAAATGTAAGAAATAATACTTAATTTGTCCATAAAATATTTAATAAGCAGAATTTATGTAATATTTAAATTCCATAGTTGCATTCAATTTCTATGGTATAATCGATTTTCATGATATGATTTAAAGATCCATGTATAATATAATGCCTCATATTGAATCACATTGAAAATCGATGCATTTCGTTAAACCGTTATCATATAAAATGCTTGCAAAATGTGACAAAATTCAGATCTTCGAAGAAGAGGAATTTCTATGGTCATAAAATTGATTTTCCGGTGGGCCAAATCTGACAATATTTGGGAAAAGTTTGAAAACACACAAAAAATCATGAATGTCTAGGTTACTCGGTTTAGCTTTAAAATAAAGAATGCGACATGAGTGCGATTCGGCACTTCTGATTTGGATCAAGATGGTGCTCTAATATGATCTATATTAGGATTAGAATGCTTGATTATTTCCTGCGGTAATGAATATTTAGTTTATATAGCTTTTCATGAAGCAGTTGACTTGACATTTCATTTTTTGAAATCTGTCGGCTGTGATTCAGAAAGTGCTGTTTTGTTATTGTAAGTCTTTCTTTGATCAAAGACTATCAATGTTTTTTAATGATATTATTTATGTCTGATGTGAAAAAAGACGCATTGACTCTCAAACGCACTGATGACATTTGATTTGATGAACTTGTTTGTAGTACTATAGTTAAAGAAAGCGAATTTCGTTTTGATCCATCATTCATTGTTCATTGAATAGACTCAATATTCACCTCTTATTTCTGCAATAATCACATGTTTATGTTCTACGAGTATAAATGAAGTACGACAGTGAAGTGACTATGCAGCCAATTTTTTCAGTTTGTTGAAGACATCTGTAGAAAGTCAAGCAGTTTCTGTTCTATTTACTTCGTCGACGTTGATATCACTTCTCAACCGGTTTCGAACACTAAGAATATTCAGCTTTTGTTTTTGGTTTTGCTGAGTTTCGAAATCTCTAGAGAATAAAGAGGGTATGATATGGGATCAACATATTGAATAGTAGCTTCTAATCAGCAGTTTAAGATGCATTTATCCAATGTTTAAGAACATTTTCGAAGTGCAGATCATAAAAATCGATGCTTCTTCAACGTCTTTTCAAAATTTTCACATTCTGCACCTTTAGTACATTTGACAAAGTATGATTGCTAAGACTGTGGGTACTTATGGGTTATCTTTCCCCCCAGGTTTTCAAATTTGTCTATAATCTGCAAGAATGAATCAATCGTCACTAAACTTCAAGTGGACGTACTTAAGTATATTTTCTCTACATACAAAAATGTGTGCAGATCGAACAAGTACTTTTTGCATTAGAGACGGTCACGTGAAGTGTAGCGATGCCAGCAGCTTGATCTGACCTCGTCTGTTCGACGCATTATTGTTACTTGTGTGTGCATTGTTCTCTCTCCCTCTTCGTCTCATCCACTGCTATTTGAAATCGTCCCACGATCGCCACCTTGCCACACCTTTTTTAAGTTAAACATGTTTGTGCAAGGCGTATGGCCTGATTATTATCACTTCACGAGCTGTCGGGAAATGACTTTGTTGACCTCAGGTGGTTTCTGCTCAGACGATGAGGTCAGAAGAAGTCAGATCAAGCTGCAGACATCGCTGCACTTCAAGTTATCGCTCCTAATCCAAAAGGCACTTCTCTGATTTGTACAAATTTTGGCATGTGGGTATAACATATCCTCACTTACGTGGACCTAAAGTTTTGTGACGATTGATTCATTTTTACGGAATTTAGAGAAATTGAAAAACGTGGGATGGAGATAACCCATAAGTACCAGACTGTGAATCCAAGAACTTGAAAGCGTTGACTATCTGGGGCGACCGCACAGAAGCACTGGTAGGTTAACAAATCTCTAACTGTAAGATTCACCAATTGAAATTACTTTGTCACTAACAACTCATGATATAACACTGTTTCTGTGCGGTCGCCCCTGATGTGCACGAATTCTTTGAATGCTTTTCACTATTACAAATTCACATTGCTTGAAACTAATGTCAGGTACCGATCTCTCATTTTTAGCTTTGGAATCAAAGCTATTTTTGCAATCAAAAGTATTCAATCAATTTACACGCAGACTCAAATCCCTAATCAGATAGAAAGTGAAGGGTTAGATTGTAAAATCAATCCAAAATTGACCAGCTGATACAACAAAATGATGTTTCATTGACGTAGCTGGTAATAACATGCTTTTTTAGAGCTCCCGTCTACTGGAGCATAGGGAAACTGCATGCATGCACTTCACATCTGAATAATTCAGCAGTTCAAGGAGTAAAGTGCAACCTGAAAAGTTCAAATGAAATTTTTGTTTCAGTTATTTCTATTTTTCAAAAGTAAATTTCTTTTTAGTAAAATTACCATTAAACACACACTGTATTTAGAGGAAATCTGAATTAAAATCAAGTATGAAGCACTGATTCAATGAGATGACCATTCTCTTCCTGAATTCAAATTCTGAGACACCCTTGAAAACTTCGCATGCTTCTTGCAGTATTTCTTTTAGGACACCGTTAACGAATGAAAATTTTCGACTGACTATGGGTTTTGTATATATGCTTGACTTTGCGTGTAACCCAGACATAGATTCCAATCCGAATGATAGGAGAAGATACAAATAAGATAATATTCGACGAAAAACTCCCAAAGACTGCCTCAGCGGCAGTTTTATCAAGCTAGAATGATGCTTGCAATTCTGGAAACTCGACTCGGTTCATTTTAATTGATCATTCGAAATGTGATGAAAAGAGCAATGGCTTAACTAAACTGAAGCCACAAATGGACTTAATGTTCTTGTTAACCTTGTAAACCTTCTATTGAACCAGGATTAACAGACGGTGTCATTTCATTACTGATCGAATTCTTTCAACTCATCTGAGTACGGGGTTTGGAAGCTTAATTTAACGCCGAAGGTCTAATCGTAGAATTTCAAGTGTGAGAAGGTTGTGCTGTGGATATGGATTTTTTCCTAGAAACTTCTTCTGAAAACTTGCGGTGCTCATATTCTACAGTTCAACGCCGTTGATTTGGTTTCTGTGAATAGGGACATAGCCTTTACCTGTGCATCTGCCGCTTCTCTTCATTTCAAACCAGAAAAACATAGAAATCCAAGCAATAGAAATCTAGCGCTCTCAACTGATTAAGTTTTTGAAGATATCTAGATTAACTCTGACTTCGCAGGCGGATGTGATTTCAGTTATGTAGACCGGCAGTCAGAGCGAGTTTCTTCAGGGATCGAGGTCAAAAATGAGACTATCACAGAAATACTCACTGTGGCTACTACGAATCTGCACGTCTGCCGAGTCCTACCCGGTTCCTCACTTCGTTAGACAGGATCAGGGAAAATCACGTGTAAATCAAAATCGGAAACAGATTGAAGTTTTCGACAAAAATGACATCTTCGATGTTTTCTCTGAATAGAGGAAAGTACTCGGCTTAGAGCCATGATTCGTGACATGGAATGTCTTCAGATAATACTGCTTACATAAAGATACAGAATGCGACGCAATGTACAAATAATTTTCTCTTTTGTTAAGTAATTTGGATCTTTTTGACTTTAATGCAGATTTCGTAGATACATAAGGCTATATTTTAGCTACAGAACCAATATAGGCTAAAAGTTTCATTGATGGTGGCACATGTAAACTTTCTCATGTAAAAGTTTCATAACCATAAAAAAATTATGTTGATTTCATGAACTTCGTATTTTTTCAGCTTCCTGGAGTTCCGTATATTCCCTGTTTCTGCATTTCACTCAATGGATTTCTCATTGTAAAACTGAAAGCAATTACATGGGTGCGATATTTCATATGGGTGTTTTTTGGTAAGTGAAATGCTAGCGAAAGTTGTGTGTAAGAGAATGTAAGACACAGTATGTAGAGCTATGCATCATAATTATCGCATCGCTACTATGTACCACATGAATATTTTAATTGAAAATATGAGGGCTATAAAAGCAATGACATACAATGTTGTAGCACTTCTATGCATGCATACCTGCTGGATACACCGCATATCTATCTGTAAAATGAAGAAAAATTTTGATTGTACACGATGGTGCGCACCCGATGGAACTTCCAATTCCTATTCAACGGTGACATTAGAATGATTAGCCTACAACAGAAGATGACCCTTGCTGCAACTGGCAGGATAGTGCTGTTTGCTTATTTAAAAACGAAATATGACCTCAATTTCAACAGAAAGAAAAAGTAACAGGTCCACAAACAGAAATTACTTGCAATTAAAGCTTCATTTTGTAAATTTTATTATCATTATTATTCATGATTATTAAAGTATTCATTTTGTAATTCATAGATAACACTCACTGTGGAGTCATTGTTCCTTTGCCTTATTGAACATGCGTCTCGCCTTCAGGACAGATTTTTTCTTAGAAACTTCTTCTAAAAACTTGCGGTGGTCATATTCTACAGTTCAACGCCATTAATTTGGTTTCTGTGAATAGTGACATCGGCTTTTCCCGTGCATCTGCCGTTTCTCTTCGTTTCAAACCAGATAAAAGCATAGAAATCCAAACAATAGAAATCCAGCGCTACAACTGCTAGCTGCAATAGAATCTGGCTACATTCTAAATTCTTCTTCTTTGTAACCCTTCACTAACCTTCTCTCATTCATGGTATGAGATATCTTTTTTAATTAAAACCAATACTGATCTATAGTCTAATGAAAGGAATGGCTCCATACCTTTGAGCCTAAATCTATAAATTGGAAGATTTCTATTAACTTTGACCTTGGCTTAAACTGACTTCTGTGTGGGTTTCTAGTTCCCTTGTACCGCTGATGATGGAATCCTCGAGATTCTGATACATGTTCGTTTGTTTCAAAAGACGAAGTTGTTTTCTTTTGAAAATATGCTTAAATTGGGCACTTTGTGTTTGAATATATATATGCCTGTTGCAGTTTGGAGTGCCGCTTTTATGCTATCAGTTGCTTTTCGGAAAAGTGAAAAGTTACAATTTTTAATTGTAGCTTTGAAGAGGGACGCAGTATAAGTAGAAAATCAGATGTAGAAAATCGGTGATTATGAATTGACAATATTAGTAAAAATTGATGAATTCATACTTTACTGCATCATCAGACGTCTTTGCCATAAAAGTCAATAGCAACGCATTAGCTTGTACGGTAGCTGATTAGACTTTAAGTCAGCATGTAATTTAAAAAATAACGCATAGGTAATTTAATTCTATGTGCACCATTTGTACTATTTGTTGAAGTATTATTAGATCCATGGCAGCCTTATTACTGCCTTATCAGTGCAATTTCTCTGCAGTATTAACCGAAGTAAGTGCTAACATATACATCTTTTAGAAATTGGAAACTTGTTTTTTCTGTTTCAGGTTTGGTGATTTATTTTCTGTATAGTCGTCGATATAGCAGGCTCCAAGTTGATCCTGAAGAAAACCATCGTTTGATATGTGAACCCTCAACAGATACTGAAACAGATGCAAGAAACTCGAGATATGTTAAATTGGATTGAAATGATCATTGCCGATGCATTATCGTTACATATCGTGATGTTCTTCCAATAAACGTATTGTGGAAGGTTAATCAACAAGAGGGTGAAATTTAACAATCAAAGTTTACTTCGGACCCTGTCCATCTTCTTGCAAAAACAAAGAACTTAGGTACCGGTACTCTGAAAAATGTGCAAATGCATTATAACATCCATCCATCACAGTAATTATAAATATTGCCCATAGCATTTAAGTCACTCATAATCTTCACAATGTATAAATATCATAAATTGCTTTACAGATTTTTTCTAAAAAGAGGGTGATACCGGACATGTTACTACTTATTTACATTTTGCTAGGCATTTCTCATTGTACTCTAGTGTCCTTTTCCTGATTGATGAACCTAATATGATAAAGGAATCTAAATGAAAATGGTGAGCTGGATAAATATTGCACAAATAGCAATAAAATGAATTATTTGAAAGTATTAATGCATTTCTGCCATCCTTCCAGAATGAAAAGCAACTTATCAGTAGATTCCAATTTTTGATATATACTGCTCATTAGTATAGTCATGTAATAATAACCAATACGTACTCAATTCAAACGACTGAGTAAAGTATTATTATAAGACTTTACTATATTTCCTATTACATTCCATAGAGCGTAGAAGGACATACGCAAATTCACGTAGTTGACAAAATGACGACCAAACGACGGGAGATCATATTCATATTGATAAAGCAAAAAGTAACTCCCTTTGTTTTAAGGTAGGTAGTATTTCTATTAAAGTCAATACAAACAAAGACAGCACTTCGGCGTCCCGCGCATTCAGAGGTCGATAGAACTAGGTGGATCCAGTTCTATCGACCTTTGAAGGCGCAGGACGCCGAAGTGCTGTCTTTGTTTGTAATGACTTTAATGGGAATTCAACGTTAAAGCAAAGTGGAATTGCTTTCTTGCCTTTATCAACATACCGGAATTAGATAAATGCTTAGATGTTGAGTGTCATGGAAAATCTAGACACGTCAAAGATGCTACATGTATCACTCCGAAATGACCTTGATCACCACAAGAAAAGTGATCATTGATTTGAACAGTTCTGCACGACGCCCATGATGTGCATCCATATGAAACATCAGCATACCAAAGAATGAAAATATTTATTTCGAGTTTCAATTGTTAGATTCCATTGTATTCAGAACAGCGAGATGAAAATACGTCTTTTTCATGCTCATGATCTTGTAAATGATATGTGCTTGAATTCAAGAAATGTATGATCACATACAAGTTATATAGAACTTGAGATGCATTCTTTACATTTTTCGTCTGGCGATCGATTTCAATACATCTGCTACATGAGAGCTGCTTTTTTTCTTGATAGACGCTATTGTCAAGCGTAGATTACAAACCAGCTTCCAACGTAGGTCATTCTGATTAATAGTAAACTTAACAGCTTTAAAAACGCCTTCACATTAGACCGATAACGACAAGGGTAAAATCGTAATTATGTTTCATTTTCTCAGATCAACGATTTATCGCTGAGCTACGCTGTTCACATTGTAGCGATTTATCGTGACGTGTAACTACACAATTTTATCAGTTGTGGTTGTTGCAAATAAAATTATTCTAAGTTATTTTTCAATGGATGAAGAAGACGGGAAAAGTGACGCAGTTATTAGACTTATCCATCGTTTACAAAAAGTGATGATTTGGCAAACCATTCAATTGGCCCTCTCCAGCCTATCCACTGACTCGACAATATCCAAGACTTTTCTGACGCTTTGGTGGTAATGGGAAGGGCGCCGTCTTGCTGGCGCAAACTTTTTTCATAGAGAATAGTAGTCCGGCAGCCAGACCGAGTTTCTGCAGGGAACGAGGCCGAAAATGAGACTTTCACAGAATGATGTACACCTTATGCCTACTACGAATCTGCACGTCTGCCGAGTTCTAGTGAGTTCCCCTTCTTGTCAGACAAGATCAAAGAAAAACACATGTAAATCCAATGGGAAGCAGATTGCAGTTTTTGATAAAAATGAAATTTTTTATGTTTTCTCTGATTAAACGAAAAGTACTAAGCCCAGAGTCATAACTTTTGACATGGAATGCCTTCAGGTCATTTCCTATGATGTGCATGTGCTATTATCATTCATATAATCGGCAATGCATGTGAGAATGTGGTTGAATGTGGATAAAGTTGCTCAAAATGTTTGTGTTTGCCAACATAAAGAGGCTCGCCAAATCTAAATGTGTTTAGTTTTATAGACAGGGGTGCATGAACATGAAAGAAAATGACCTGAAGGCATTCCATGTCAAAAGTTATGACTCTGGGCTTAGTACTTTTCGACTAATCAGAGGAAACATAGAAAATTTCATTTTTTTATCAAAAACTGCAATCTGCTTCCCATTGGATTTACATGTGTTTTTCTTTGATCTTGTCTGACAAGAAGGGGAACTCACTAGAACTCGGCAGACGTGCAGATTCGTAGTAGGCATAAAGTGTACATCATTCTGTGAAAGTCTCACTTTCGGCCTCGTTCCCTGCAGAAACTCGGTCTGGCTGCCGGACTATAGAGCAAAATCGGTCTCCACACTGATCGTTTCTGTATCAACGGCAGCCACACCGCAATAGCTAATGCACGCCCACACTGTGAGACCTGCAGTTCGGCCAGGATTGCAAATGCTTTTCTGGGGATTCTCAGATCCAAAGTGTGTACTGCGTATTCACTTCACCAGCAAGATTCGATACACTTTCGTCAGAATAGTGGATCTTCTTTCGATAACTGGATCTCTTGCGAACTTTAACATAAAATTCTCGTAAAATTGAACTCCTCTGTCGCTATCTCCATTGCTAACTTACCACAGAAATTAGAGCGTATGATGTCATGGCAATTTATCACAAATATGAAATAGTAGCTGTTCGATAGGTCTTCCGGAACATATAGAATTTAGTTAACGGGGCTTGTTAACAATTGTGAAATACAGATATTTAACGCAGACCCACTTATATACAAGTTCACAAGGCTACTAATTTGATCTTGAAATAATGCTGAATGGGCCTAAGCTGAATTCCATTTCATCTCCTGAAATAGTTTTCAACAATTTGTATTTCAATCTGGTCTACCGATAAGTGATTGTATCAGAAACACAGAAACTGAATGTAGGCAAGTAATGCATAATTCTAAAAAGACAATAGGTCAATTAATTTTTTGAAAAATACTATGAGAATGCTTGACGAAGCAGGTGTGTATCAAGGCGACTGACCAAATAACGTGTCAATCACATTGAATGAAATACAGATAATCGAACTACAGATTTTGTGATGGATTATGTACACATAGCTATTGAACAAACAAATGGACTTGAAATTGGTTATCCGTAATGGTCAAAAGGCCGGAGAATCATGGGACGACGAATGTGGAGAACGTCAACATTTGATATTTCATAATATGTTGAATTTTTGCATTGATGCCTGCATGCTCTTCTTTCATACATGATCACGTCTTATTAGTAAGCTATATCAGCGAAAAGTTGCAAAATTTTATGTCCATTAAATATCTGTTGAGCAGCCTCAGGGGTGGCGCTACGGGGGGTCCTGGGGGGTACATGCCCCCCAAGAAAATTATTGGACGCCCCCATCGGCAGGGCCACTGTCGGCACCCGGATTAAATTTTGTCGGCAGTCGGCCTCCAGCACCTATATTTTACATTACAATAATAGAGAGTACAGTTACGAATCGTTACATTAGATATTGACTTGGATTGCTAGCCAAGTCAGCAACATTACTACAAGCATTTTTGTTTACAACGTTATCTCTTTATCCTGTTGAGCGTTATCAAGATTGTATAGGGAAGAGATTTTCTCTGTGTCGAGTTTTTGGTTATTTGATAATTGTTGACACGTGCACAACTATAATAGATGATCATTAAACACAAGATAAAAGTTTGTTATCGTCTTGTTAAGGTTCGGTATCACGTTTCTGAGATCTTATTCTGAGACATTACTTTAATGAATAATTAGAGCAGCTGACAATATGAAGGAGCAATTGTCATTTTTGATGATTTTGCCGTGTTCAGAATATACGAGCGTATTTTATCTGATAGATTTGCTACCTGTTAACATGTAGCATTACAACTGATTTCTCAGTGGATTTTTTGAATGATGATGAGATAGGATAATAGATAAGCGATTTTCGACTAGAGATTTCCACCTGCTAATACAATCAATCAACAGATCGTCTATCTTGAGAGACAAGGAGCTAATTCAGATTTCGGTAGTGGTGTGATCGATCAAATTTTGCGCGAGCGTAGCGATCGTGCGTAGACCATATCGCGCGATGATCTTGCTATTTTGCCAATGAGATGGTCCAAATATGCTACAGTCACGTGATTTGCTTTCATTTGGACGTTTAAAGGAAAACGAAACGCCACATCTGCACCATTTCTGAAGTCGCACGACTGATTCAACAGTCAATAGAACGCCTGTTGTTCGCGTTGTCGAGTAGTTCAAACGGTAAGTCGATCTGCTACACAGAGTGTCAAATTATGAATTGATGCCTTACTTTCAAAGTCAGTGGTACAGTAAGGTATGGAGTAACCTCCTCAGCGGCTCTATTGCCTGGTCGCTGCGTCGTTTCTGGAAGCAGTTCCGACTAACTTCGACGTGTCGGCCGTCGCTACTGGGACATCATCCCAGGTGGTTGACTTTGGCGAGAATGTGGAATTTTTCCGCTGAGTGAAGCAGTCGAAGGAAAAAATGGAGGCATAGATGTACCACTGACTTGGCCATGAGAACCACTTACAGTATGTTTTAATAGAAATTAAGATTTCCTCTCCTACTTCGTTTGAATGACCTGTCTGGGTGTAGTGTCGAAAGCAACAACTTTGACAATCTGAGAGGGACCGGCCTGAGAGTGGAGACGGAAGTTTAAAATTGCAATCGATTCGACAGCAGCTTCAAACATGAGATCTTGGCAAGTCTCATCTTGGAAGTAGTTAAGATAGGCTTTAATAATTACAAATATACTTTGAAAGTACTCAAGAAAAATTTGCATCTTTTTGACTGAAAATCCCTTTTACTATTGCGAAATACAGAAGTCACATACATTCAGATATATAGTGTACATGCAGTGTAACCTACAGTATGGGTAGTCATATAACCATAGCATCTGTGTAGGCAAATAGTCTGCATCCCATGCAGTTAAATGGTCAGTCATACAAAATGCTTTGTAGTTAAGCGCAAGGTTGTAGTTCCTAAGTGATAGTCATAATAATGCAGTATACATAATTTTCTTGCAATTGGACATAAATGCACATTTAGTATGCCTATATCTAAATTTCACTTTTTATATAGTAATCGAAATATTTCTAATTCAATTTGTAGGAGTCTAGATAATAAGGTTAAACTTTCTCCGGGTTCAACTTAGCCAGGCCAAGGAGTTATGAAACAAATCAAGCAGATGGGCTTTGTGATGCTTGTGGTCTTGAAAAAGAACAAGCACTAGAAAATGAATTAGAAAACAATCGAAATGTTTAAAAGACAGTGTAGTTATATCTTCGCTAGGATCCTCTTCCATTATTGATTTGCGCACACAAGTATTTTATCCGATAATTGATCTTTCCATGAACGAATTGAACCGATGATTTAACAAGGAAAATAAGGTTATCATGAAAGGTATATCGGCACTAACCCCTGGAAGCAAAGCTTTTTTAAGGTAGGATATCATCCGACCCTTCGGAGAAATTTACAATGCTCAACAAGACGATCTTGATATTGAGGTGAAAAGTATGATGCGATTACTATCAAGAAAAAAGGACGGCATTGATCATTGTCCTTAGTGTTATTTTCTCTGTTTATGTATAAAATAGCATCACGAATAGCAATTACTTTTGTAGACCTATCTCATTTCAGTTTTTGCTCTTATCTTTTGTAAATGTAGGCCCAATACTGATTTAAACGAAGTTATAACTTGCAAGCTCTATCCATTTGCTTTTGTACATAAATGATATTGTTTCTTGAAAATCGTGTCCTAACACGTTAGGAAAAGTACATGTGTACATCCCATGTCTTTCGAAGTTTTATGACATATGCATGGGGCAGTTCCTTGTCCTCACCATTTGTACATAATAAAAATTCTAATATTTTCTCTATATACCTTTTTCTCAAATTGAATTTGGAAAACAAATGCATAACGTTCCTACATAGGCTCTGATTATTTGAGTTACATGCATGCATTAGCATTAAATCGATTGACATAGTTGACAGCTTTTATGGTGTAGTCGAGAACTCCTAGAAAATAGAGTGCATGATGAAGGTCATCATCACGCACGCTACATGAGTCAAAGCATCCTCGTATTTATACAACACGTAGCGTTTACCAGGCGGCGAAGATGCTTTCAGTTCATAGCTACTTATTTACGAATTTTAATTGTTCCCGCAAGAAGAAATTTAACAAACCGTTACAAAACTTGCTACCTGCTCTTATGCAATGTACACGAGGTAAGCCAACAGGCATTTGTTTCAAAATTCTCAAAGTTGACATACATGCATCACGTAAGATTTTGAAAGAAAATCATAGATATACTCGCTATTAATAATTTTAGAGAATGTCTGTCTTATTTCCCATGTAAATATCCTATTAAATATATTTTCTTTTTTGTAAGAATACCTTTACTTTAAGAAATATATTTACCAAAGACATGAATATGCACGCAAAATAGCAGTAATTGTACTCCTAGATATCATTGCACTGCACATGTTAAGAAATCTAGGAATCAATGAGTAACGATATAGGCCTATTAAATGCATGTAAAAATAGCGATAATAATATTATATCTATAATGTTATAATAGTATATAATTTTATATGATCTATATTTAATAATCTATTCTCATATTAATCACATCAATTAATGTCCATTCTCAGATAGAAACATCAAGGCTTCTGAATTACTTGCCAAAATGTGTTCGTTTCGTTCTCGGACCCACTGGTTGAAGGTTCCACATGCCCATTTAGCATTGCTTAATGTTTTTTGTGGAGTTTGTTTTTCTATTCTTAAATCAATATCAGAGATGGAGGATGGTAATTCATTTCGTGATGTCCTTGATTGTTCATTTTCTAAGTTGAGCGGTGTAAATATTGAGGATGATTGCTGCTGTTGGACTATGGTGTTCAGATTTAGAGTTGTTGAAGTTGTATTCGTTGAAAAATCTTAATTCGCCAAAAATTCGTCAAGTGTGTTAAAATCTTCATCATCAAACAATTCGTTAGATAGAGACATGTTTCAATATGAATGATATGATCTCAAATGGAATCATTGCAAACGAAGTTTGAATACCATAAACAAAATTTCTAGGGTGTTATTAGATTGTAAGAAATCCCTAGGTAATTCTTACAAATGCATAGAAATAAGACAGACATTCTCTAAATTGCTTAGAGGATAATTTGGCAAATCTATCATTGATATCTCGGTATCATTAACATAGATATGCCCTCGGGCTAAAGCCCTCGGGCATATCTTTGTTAATGATACCTTTCTATCTATGATAGTTTTACCAAATTATCCTCTAACCATTACAAAGAAATCTCAGATATATGAACACATTTTTGGTGACAGTCAACATGTAAATTGTCTGAAAGAAGAAATCGGACATATGTGTAGGTGCATAACAAAGAGTGCATCGATTGCACAATTTTTTGTGTGTGCAAACATTGCACAATTGACATGTGTATGTATAGCCCACAAGTAGGCATAGCTGTTCATAAATTACAATAATTAGCCGGTATAGCCTGTCGGCACCTCGGTTAAAACTGTCGGCACAACGCTTCCATGGACCCCCCAGCTCTAGGACCCTGGCGCCACCACTGAGCAGCCTGGATCGTTCTTAATCTTGTTACTATATCTATAATATAAGCACGTACTTCTTAAGAGCATCTATGACGTATCTGATGAAATCACAGAATTAAACAGTTCTAATTTTGTAGATGAAATGCTTGGAGCGCGCATATTCACAACTGACAGTCTAGACAAATGAAAGCGACGCTAGTCCTCTAATTGCTCGGCTGACAAGGCTTTCTCATAGAGCTCTCTCTCTCTCTCTTCTTCCAATCGGTTGGCTGAATATCTCACGCTGATGGTGGGGATTTTTCCAGCTATTACTCTTACGCCAGTGCGTCTATCTCCTCTTCCGAAAGAGGACGATAGCAACGTTGATTTTCTTTGTAGACAACTTGAATCTTGTTCAGAACAGTCGAGCAAGGAGGTCAATGCATTCAACCTTTCTGATCGCTGTTTTCTTCATAAAACAATGGATTTAAACAGGATTTATATGGTATTAGCATATTGTATCATTTTATTCTATGAATCCACCTAATGATTAATAAATATTCCAACAAGACCAGTTTCATAAGGAACATAAAGGTCACTTTAGTATAATACCTGTAAATAGCATAAGCTAGCGCCATGCGCGGTGCACCGGCTCTTCTGCTTGCACCGGTTCTCGGGCTGGTGCACCGAAATGTGTGAATTATGATCAATTGATGTTTTACTACAAGTTCAATTGTAATTTATTCATCTGTTATCATGGTCACAAGGAATTGGAAGGAAAAATATTTGAAGCATACAGTCCAGTGAAACAACTGGGAGAGCATTATTCAATTATATTTATCATTTTAATGCACACTTTATAATTTTCTATATCACGGAAATGAAGTCTTTTGAAAATCACGGCTATATAAAAACGTAGCCGATGCATTTCCTGATGTTGAGGAAAAATGTGAAAAGTGACGAAATTAGGTAATTCAAGTTCATAATGAATCATTACAGGTAGCGAAATCTCAATTCCGGTGACCTCAAAATTTCGGAATCTCAAAGTGAATACTGCTTACCCTACAGTTGCTCCTCTTACAGGCTATCGTAAGCTAACCTGCCACCGATCCGCTAAAAGGATTTTTCGGCATCCGATGGCATTTAAGGAACATTTAACCGAGTCATGTCGAAATGTTGACCTTCATACATTAATTTGTAAATAGCTGTGAGACTGCTTCGAATCTAATTTCTACATTTCCTGGTGTGTTCACGTGTCTCCTTTGCTATATTGACCTTTGATATTTATCTGATAATAAAAGAGTCAATTATACGAGTAAAACCATACGCTTCTTCCGCCACTGACTTAATAATTTAGTCCCTGTAATTTTTTACCAGATTTTGTTTCACTAATCATGTATAATTTCCGGTTTTACCTTGTTTTACTGAGTTCCATCAGAGCTATCATAGACACTTATAGACTAATCATGAGCAGTCACTAGCAAGTATTGACAAAACAAAATGAAAAGATGTCTGTGCAAGTCTGTTTCAAATTCTTTGGCAGCGTCACAATTTCCCCGTACTCTGTGAAAGCTACATTGAATTCTAGAAATTAATAACATTTTTAAGAGAGATGGAGACCATACCTTCTAGATCTTGAAGTTTAAATAGACTCACACGACAATCTATTTCGTCTATACTTCGAAAAGTGCTTCAGTGTAACTTTTTGCAATTATAGGTGCACCGGTGCGACCAGGTTATTTAAAAGACTTGCAAATATGACGAACAGAACTATTTACAGTATTTATAAGAGGATAATAATCATTGACGAAATGTAAAGAAACTTTTCAAGCGATTTTTTTCAACTTTTGAGTGATTGAAATGTTTTATATTTTCAAGATCTGGATTGATTTCTAAATAGATAAATATCAAAGTTTATATATGAACATCATAAGCCTGAAGAAATACCTTTATATTCCATAAGGAGCACTATGACTGTGATGAAATTTTATCAAAATATTCAACAAATCTCATGGGTGCGCAATGAATCCTAAATAATTAGTTTGTTTGTAATTTGGAATTACTATAAATCAATTGTAAATTTCCAACAATTGATTTTTGAATTTTCGTGAGTACAATATTTTGATTTAGCAAAAGCAAAAGGTTCATAGCCAGCAATCATTTTTGGAGACTCCTGAAAATAATACATTATTCGTGAAATTTTCGTGACTAAATTACCGGTACTTATTCTTACACCATTATATTGAAACATGGTTGGTATATTACATAAGTAGGTATGTCGAACAGGAAAATAAGGTGTCAGCCCACACAGCAAAAACCCACTCACCGGAAAGCCCGCTTACTGGAAAGCCTACTCAGCGAAGAGTCTCTTCTATGGTCCATCAATCAAGTCAACACATGTCCATATTGTCCCTAACTCGAACACTGCACAGTCATTATGGCCATCGGTAAAGGACAATGATCCCCTCTTTGAAAGTTCTCTCAACAGAAATATTGCTAACACTTTTGATCAGGTCTGTAAATATGACTTCATACTGGATGATGGAAGCAATCATTGACTCCTTTTAAACTTCACCTACACCAATGAAAATCACGTCGCAATAAACAAAAATTTTTGATTTTGAAGCAAGTAAGCCATCCCATAATCAAGGCGAAATGCTTGAAGTACATCAAAGAACTGCTTGCAGAACATCAAAGACTTGATTCACTGCAAAAATAATAAAATTTATAGAACAAAAGCAAATGTGAAGGACCTAAGCTTTCCTTGTGTATAGGTCTGCTATTCATGCGTTTATCAAGCGTTATAAAAATATGTGGGCATTCTGCCTCGTGGACTGCATTGTGGAGGCTACATTATGTCTATTTATCAATTGATCGATGGATCATAGACGATATAGAGGACGAGTCCTTCCGACATGCATGAGGACTTTCCGGTAAGTGAGCCTTTTGCTAAGTGGGTTTCCACCACGTGGATTTCCGATAAGTGGGCTCTCTGCTGAGTGGGTGCCGCTAACCAGGCATTTCGCTAAGTGGAGTGAAACCGGAACATAGGAGCAACTTTTACGTTATTCAGTCAATGGGCATAGAATGAGCATAAAATCCCTATTTTCATCGTTCGTTATTTTGGGAAAGAATGTAGATAATGCAATGTCTTGCACGTAGCCTTGGAGAGTTATTTTGAGATTATGACAGACCATTATTTAGGCCTACATTACTACAGTACTTGTAAGTAAGAACCAGTAAATACACCAGTGAGTATAGTCGAGTTGTCTTGTTTTATGAACCAGTTCCCTTGACAAGTAGGCTTAGATTGAAAGTTGAGCGAAAAATGATCATTGCTGGAAAATATGCATCTCTTATTTGAAAAGAAAGATGTTTTACCAAAGACACACATTTGTCCATGGTTTATTGTACATGTAAATGTGAACCGTTGTCAGTGCTTGAGGAAAGACCGGCTCATACATGCAGGATGGCACCAATGGAAAGAAGCTCTGAAATGGAAACATCACGGAGAATTCACAAACCAATAGATAAGCGGTGTAAATGAGAATGATCAATTTTTTGCGTCCACTACATGCATGCATAGGATCATGTACATCTAACTATCTCGATGAGAACAATGTCAATCAAATAGTTATAATTATATAAAAATATATATAAATGAGGATATATAAGGCAAGTAAACATGAGTAGTACGTGAATAGCTTAAAGAGAGAGACATTAGTTCCGAATTTACATGAACATTTTCTAAAACCAATTTTTACAAGCAGGCTTTTTTCAACATTTTGAAGCTATTTTTAACACTCTTCTATTTGATTGTGGATTATGAATTATTAAATTGCCTTGTGTAAATGAATGCAGACGACATCGTCTAACACTCATCGTTGTAAGTTTAGAAAGATAACCACGTGCTCTACAATTGGTGACATGAAATCTAATACTTAAATAAGTTTAACATTACATATCCGATTCATGCGAGTATATTGTCATCTCTTCAAATTTTTACATGACCATCATTTCATGTGGTTCGAATTTGAAAAATATGAACAATTTCTGCAGTAACATAAGTACCATGCCACTGCACGGGAGACAACTATCTTCTTTGTGATATCGACAGAGTTGCGGTGGAAATCGGAATTCCCATGGTGTGGTAATGGTAATGGTGTGGCTTCGAAATAGGGATGGATTTTATCTGATAGGGATTCCCACAGGATTACCGTAGAGAATTTTTGTGGCGTAGGTCAGCTGAAGAGATGAAAATCACATTCACGTTCCAGGACATCTCTTGCTATCGATGATGATTTCAATAACTGGAAAAATGCGACTATGGGGTATAAGTTGGCGTATTTCAAAAGTACGAAAAAGTGTTATAAAGCAAAAGGACACTTCAATAACAATTGGCAGTATCAAATGTGAATGCATACGTATGTGTAGTGAATTGAAATCACAGAAATTATTCAATTTCATTAATTACTTTCAGATGCATTGGGATTCAATGAGAATTTCTTCATACAAATAGAATTTTGGATTTTTCATTCTGCTTTCAAAGTGCTTCAGCAAGTCATATATTTGAAGCAAGAGAAGTCGACTGTTCCAATTAGATGAACAGATATTGAGTACAATATCAAAAGTAGACAACCGGCAAGAAGATAAATTTTAGCATATCATACCTCTGCAGTTGAAACTGTTGGATATTCATAGAATCTTCCATCTAAATTTGCACCCATGGCAAATCCAAAGCCATCCAATTTACCACCGTTGTACAGTAAAAATGCAGGGAAGAGGTCCATACAATCCATATTTTCTCGAATGTTGTACCAATAGTGCTGGCCTATAAATGTATGTACGTACAAGAAAAGAAGATAGGAATTCTTGGAATATTGCGTGAAATGCAGTATAAAATGTGATGCATAAATGGAGAATGCGCTCTAAATTCTTCAATTGGATGCATAGACCTATATCACATGAATCAATTTTCACAAGCTCATCATGACTTGCTTTTTTATCAAAATGTTCATACTTTTCCTTCAAATAAAATTATTTGTTTATTTACATATTTGACAATTCAAATGCTACTGTTTTAAAAATAGCATTGATGCTTTTAAAAAATTATCAAATTTGCACCATTTACTTTTAAAATGCCTTGTAGAGCATTTGATTTCCCTTTTTACTCCTACGCATGTTCCAATTCTTCCTTTCTAGTCAAACAGAAGAAGATACGACCTGTCTAATTCTGTGGTCTGGTCACCCAGTGAACGCGCGTAAACAAGACTTATTTTTCTCGGTCAATTTTGCAATTTTTGCTACCAATGCGGCTGCTACCAATCCTGAAAATCGTAGATATCTGAAAGTACACACTATTTGCATAGGATTGAAATGCTTGAGGTACAGGGGGTACCGTACCATCTCGCTGACTTTTAGTGAAACAGGACAAGTAACAAAATTGCGATTGCGCATCATCATTTCTGATAGCAAAATGTTTACATTCCTGTTAGTGTACTAACATATTTGTCTTCAGCAGCGAATGAACATGTCTGATAGGCTATCAGGGACATGTCTGATAGCCATTTTCTTAGCAGTGCTAGAGAGCACCATTAGTGACACAGGGATCAGACAAGACATTAGAGACTGTATTTGATCCAAGCACAATGTGGAGATTGGAGTTTGACCTGGATTTTATGCGCAGGAGTATCAACATGACAGAATCAATGCCTTGGAATTACCAGATGGTAATTTCTTTGATCGGTATCTGTTTACTAAGCCCATTGTTTATGATTTCATTGAAAAGTTCAAACCTACCCTTCAGAGAAGGTGGAGAAGATCTTCCGATTTGAGTGTGGAAATACAACTCTTGTGTGTCTTGCGGTATTTCAGCCAGAGCGGATATTTGCCTGTTGTCGGATCTCGTTATTAAATCTCGTCTGTAAATCCGTCAACAATGGCATTTATTTCACACTCTCCGTAATTGTTTTCGGCTCTTTTGATAATCGGCATGATCTTGACTTTGTCTGGAATGCATTTCGTCTGCCCTTCTCATTTATACATTAAACTTGTCATGAACATCATTAAGTGTTCCCCATCATCAATAGTAACTGTTCTTCTACTGAAAATCCAGGTCAAATACCACGAGACGTCTTCAAGGTCGTTAAATGATATCATGATGACATCAAGAAACGTCATCCTGACGAAAGTCGGGATGTATGCCGCTGATTCTTCACTGTCAGCAGTGTCCACTATCAGGTATGCTTTTCAGGGATGTCCATACGTTCATTTGCAAGACCTCTTATAGCAGCTATCTAATGATGAACAAAATTAGAATTGCACATGTGACTGAGCTGATTCTAACCCAATGATTCAGCCGTTGACAAGTGTATCTAAATGAAAATACATGCGATTTTTGTGCCGCGAATGTGTATTGCACGAAGCTTTACTTCCATTCCAGAAGAAGGTGTGTGAAAAAGGGTTCAAAGAAGAGGGTGTGTGTGTTGTAACAAGAAGCGCGAGATTTAGTGAAAGTTCACGAACCCGTGTAAATGCGCCTTTAGTGATGTGCCTACGATACAATAGTAAAACATGCAACCAAACCCACCCATAAATATGAAGCATTTTCCTTTGCTCCATTTGGTAGACGATTGCAATTCTGTTTCAGTAAGTGGAATATTCATCACTTGCACAGATGAAGAATTTGCTACTCCAACCTGAAATCCAAGACGATCACCAGTTCCTCGAGTTTGGAGAAGGGATGAACTCCGTCCTTCGCGGCAAATAATTGCTGAAAATATTTTTGATTTAAAAATTTCAAAGAGCAAGTTGATAGGTGTTCATAAATGAATGAAGAATGACAATGAAATAATGTATATATTCAACTTTAACATGACAGTACTTTACAAGCAATTTTCAATAGAATGCTTTGTGTGATTAATTCTCAGTAGAATTCAATTCAGTTAATGTTCAATCTCAGTCAATTCAATAGAGTTTTTAATTGAATGATGAATGTCAAAATAGCAATCTTCGACATGTTTATATATTATAAATCAGTCTACGACAAATGCTCATTAGCAAGAAAAACAGACATCTAGCAACGTAAACTAATGACGTCCACATTCACCACATGGATGTCATAAATGTTTGATAAGTCTACGTACAGACATCATCTATATTTTCTTATCTTTTGATTTCTTGACTATTATTTTTCCTTACACCATTACACCACTATTATTTTTCCTTCACCGATAATCTGGAGAGGAGATAATTCAGTCTTTTTCTGATAGTGGCCTAACATAAATCTTAGCTAGTTTAACCGTTAAATGGATAATACAAGAGACTGTAACTGCTGCATCAACTTGGTCTTTGCAATCACTTTTCAATCTTCTCAGATTGATTGCATCTTCGCATGCATATGCAAGTTGACCAGGTTCAATCAAATGCAGGACTGATTATCAAATAGATAAGTATTTTTAAATTGACATAATCAAGTTAGCATCACTGAGCTTACCCGCATCAACAAAATAGGCAGTCAATACATGCTCATTCGTAGATTCCAAGTATACATTATGATATCGCTTGTTTGCTTCAGTTGGGAATCCAACAGTCGTTTTAGGAACCTGTAAAAATTAACAAATTCCAATTATCTGCACTACATCTTACCGCATGTCATTACGTATAATTCAAGATATACGCTAGAGTTACTTCTGTCATTAGAGGCGTTCCCCAAGGGTCAGTTATCGGGCCTGCATTATTTGCAATGTACACGGGTCATGTGAGTTGTAGCAGCAACTCAGCAACAATAGTCCAATATGCCGACGATTTGAACCTGATCGTTCCTCTCACAAAACATGAGGATTACAATCAGACAATACTCAAAGAAGTAATTCACATTGAGAAGTGGTGTTCTGAGAAGAATCTCATATTAAATCGCGGTAAGTCAAACATTGTGTCATGTATGAAGCATAATCATCACTTCATTCCTAATCTCCCCATTCAAGTCGTACCAAAAAGTAGGATACTTGGCGTCACAATCAACGACCGACTATCATGGCATGATCATGTCCGCGACATAGTGTCAAGATGCAACCGAAGATTGTTCATTCTGAAAAAAGTGCGATTTTTTGCAAGAGAAAAGGATTTGCTAGCAATATATCAAGGTATGATACGCTCGTAGATGGAATACGCGTGCCCGGTATTCATTTCATTGCCAAATACTCTCAGTGACAAGCTTCAACGTGTTGAAAATCGTGCTTTAAAACTCATCTACCGGTACGAATCACTTGATGGTCGCTGTGAACATGATATTCTTATGAAAAGACGACAAAAGATAAGCATAAAGATTTTTAGTACAATATCCCATAATGCCAACCACATTCTAAACGAATATGTCCCAAGAAGATTGCGCAATAGTGGTCATTTTTGTGTCCCGTTGTGCCGAACGCAAAAGCGCAAATCCTCTTTTTTTCCATTCACTACAGCATTGATGAACAGAGAATTGAGCCTATTATAATATTTCAGCACGAACAGTGATTGCTACATGCATCGATCCAGCTTCCAATAATGTGCAACTGTGACTTTTGTTTTTATCACTTTCGTTTGTTCGTTTAATTGATGTGTTGCAATGTAGTGCTATGATTTCTATTCACATCGAACATATACACCTCATTATTATTATTATTATTATTATTATTATCATAGAATACAACTCACGACTCTCTACCAAAAAGATAGAATGATTAGTAATTTTTTTGCATCCGCTATGATAAAAGTTAATTTTCACTTAAAATTAAAAAAAAATTGAATTATTTACTGTCACATATAGGCCAACTCATCTATCAATGTATTTTGTTATAAAAACATGCACTTTGGCACTAGGCTCAACACTGATTTTGAACTTGCCTACTGATTCATTGCTTCTTTTTAACTTTTACTCGTACATTTTACAGGCTTGTTGATGGGAATGGAACAGAGTGTTTAGAGTCAGTGGTGGCGCCAGGGTCCTAGAGCTGGGGGGTCCATGGAAGCGTTGTGCCGACAGTTTTAACCGAGGTGCCGACAGGCTATACCGGCTAATTATTGTAATTTATGAACAGCTATGCCTACTTGTGGGCTATACATACACATGTCAATTGTGCAATGTTTGCACACACAAAAAATTGTGCAATCGATGCACTCTTTGTTATGCACCTACACATATGTCCGATTTCTTCTTTCAGACAATTTACATGTTGACTGTCACCAAAAATGTGTTCATATATCTGAGATTTCTTTAATTATTAATAGCGAGTATATCTATGATTTTCTTTCAAAATCCTACGTGATGCATGTATGTTAACTTTGAGAATTTTGAAACAAATGCCTGTTGGCTTACCTCGTGTACATTGCATAAGAGCAGGTAGCAAGTTTTGTAACGGTTTGTTAAATTTCTTCTTGCGGGAACAATTAAAATTCGTAAATAAGTAGCTATGAACTGAAAGCATCTTCGCCGCCTGGTAAACGCTACGTGTTGTATAAATACGAGGATGCTTTGACTCATGTAGCGTGCGTGATGATGACCTTCATCATGCACTCTATTTTCTAGGAGTTCTCGACTACACCATAAAAGCTGTCAACTATGTCAATCGATTTAATGCTAATGCATGCATGTAACTCAAATAATCAGAGCCTATGTAGGAACGTTATGCATTTGTTTTCCAAATTCAATTTGAGAAAAAGGTATATAGAGAAAATATTAGAATTTTTATTATGTACAAATGGTGAGGACAAGGAACTGCCCCATGCATATGTCATAAAACTTCGAAAGACATGGGATGTACACATGTACTTTTCCTAACGTGTTAGGACACGATTTTCAAGAAACAATATCATTTATGTACAAAAGCAAATGGATAGAGCTTGCAAGTTATAACTTCGTTTAAATCAGTATTGGGCCTACATTTACAAAAGATAAGAGCAAAAACTGAAATGAGATAGGTCTACAAAAGTAATTGCTATTCGTGATGCTATTTTATACATAAACAGAGAAAATAACACTAAGGACAATGATCAATGCCGTCCTTTTTTCTTGATAGTAATCGCATCATACTTTTCACCTCAATATCAAGATCGTCTTGTTGAGCATTGTAAATTTCTCCGAAGGGTCGGATGATATCCTACCTTAAAAAAGCTTTGCTTCCAGGGGTTAGTGCCGATATACCTTTCATGAAGATCCTAGCGAAGATATAACTACACTGTCTTTTAAACATTTCGATTGTTTTATAATTCTTTTTCTAGTGCTTGTTCTTTTTCAAGACCACAAGCATCACAAAGCCCATCTGCTTGATTTGTTTCATAACTCCTTGGCCTGGCTAAGTTGAACCCGGAGAAAGTTTAACCTTATTATCTAGACTCCTACAAATTGAATTAGAAATATTTCGATTACTATATAAAAAGTGAAATTTAGATATAGGCATACTAAATGTGCATTTATGTCCAATTGCAAGAAAATTATGTATACTGCATTATTATGACTATCACTTAGGAACTACAACCTTGCGCTTAACTACAAAGCATTTTGTATGACTGACCATTTAACTGCATGGGATGCAGACTATTTGCCTACACAGATGCTATGGTTATATGACTACCCATACTGTAGGTTACACTGCATGTACACTATATATCTGAATGTATGTGACTTCTGTATTTCGCAATAGTAAAAGGGATTTTCAGTCAAAAAGATGCAAATTTTTCTTGAGTACTTTCAAAGTATATTTGTAATTATTAAAGCCTATCTTAACTACTTCCAAGATGAGACTTGCCAAGATCTCATGTTTGAAGCTGCTGTCGAATCGATTGCAATTTTAAACTTCCGTCTCCACTCTCAGGCCGGTCCCTCTCAGATTGTCAAAGTTGTTGCTTTCGACACTACACCCAGACAGGTCATTCAAACGAAGTAGGAGAGGAAATCTTAATTTCTATTAAAACATACTGTAAGTGGTTCTCATGGCCAAGTCAGTGGTACATCTATGCCTCCATTTTTTCCTTCGACTGCTTCACTCAGCGGAAAAATTCCACATTCTCGCCAAAGTCAACCACCTGGGATGATGTCCCAGTAGCGACGGCCGACACGTCGAAGTTAGTCGGAACTGCTTCCAGAAACGACGCAGCGACCAGGCAATAGAGCCGCTGAGGAGGTTACTCCATACCTTACTGTACCACTGACTTTGAAAGTAAGGCATCAATTCATAATTTGACACTCTGTGTAGCAGATCGACTTACCGTTTGAACTACTCGACAACGCGAACAACAGGCGTTCTATTGACTGTTGAATCAGTCGTGCGACTTCAGAAATGGTGCAGATGTGGCGTTTCGTTTTCCTTTAAACGTCCAAATGAAAGCAAATCACGTGACTGTAGCATATTTGGACCATCTCATTGGCAAAATAGCAAGATCATCGCGCGATATGGTCTACGCACGATCGCTACGCTCGCGCAAAATTTGATCGATCACACCACTACCGAAATCTGAATTAGCTCCTTGTCTCTCAAGATAGACGATCTGTTGATTGATTGTATTAGCAGGTGGAAATCTCTAGCCGAAAATCGCTTATCTATTATCCTATCTCATCATCATTCAAAAAATCCACTGAGAAATCAGTTGTAATGCTACATGTTAATAGGTAGCAAATCTATCAGATAAAATACGCTCGTATATTCTGAACACGGCAAAATCATCAAAAATGACAATTGCTCCTTCATATTGTCAGCTGCTCTAATTATTCATTAAAGTAATGTCTCAGAATAAGATCTCAGAAACGTGATACCGAACCTTAACAAGACGATAACAAACTTTTATCTTGTGTTTAATGATCATCTATTATAGTTGTGCACGTGTCAACAATTATCAAATAACCAAAAACTCGACACAGAGAAAATCTCTTCCCTATACAATCTTGATACCGCTCAACAGGATAAAGAGATAACGTTGTAAACAAAAATGCTTGTAGTAATGTTGCTGACTTGGCTAGCAATCCAAGTCAATATCTAATGTAACGATTCGTAACTGTACTCTCTATTATTGTAATGTAAAATATAGGTGCTGGAGGCCGACTGCCGACAAAATTTAATCCGGGTGCCGACAGTGGCCCTGCCGATGGGGGCGTCCAATAATTTTCTTGGGGGGCATGTACCCCCCAGGACCCCCCGTAGCGCCACCCCTGTTTAGAGTCACCTCAAAGACATTTTCACATTGGAACTTCTTCACAACATAATTTCTGTCGGTCGCTTGTTGGCGTTTGGTGACGATGACAGTCAACCAATTAGCTGAGACGAATTTGATCGCGTGTGCGCAACCGCTCAGCATTTAAAGCAGTCAACATTCTCACTGACGATGCTGATCATTTTTAGCGATGGGAATCTTTCTCAATTATGGGACATGATAGTGCTGCACATACCATGTTTGACTCCTCCCCGTCCCCACTTATCTCAATTCGAATGTTCTCAGGATCTCAATTTTGTTTATAATATCGTTTGATATATCAATAGTAGCTATTTTTCATTGTAATTGATAATGTGATTCATTTTCTTGACAGTATGACAGTATCAAGTCAGCTATAATCATAAGAATCAAGAGTTATGATCAGTGTTGTGACCGTTGACGAATACTATCAAAAAAGAGAAAGCAAAAACGGAAACGAAAACTTTTTAACATTTTCGCTTTTGTTTTCAATGTTGGTAAACAAGATAGCAATTATATGACGAAAATGAATGGACATCATCTCAGTTCTGCTCTTGGAATGCGAAAAAAGCTGCTTACTGCTCGCATACTACAGTGCCTACATACTTGCAAGGGAAATATTTCTGGTAGCGCTGAGATCTAAACATCAGCACTATGTTTTGAAATCCTGACCTCATTGCCTTAGAGACGAAATATTCCGAGATCTGAGAAAAATGTGAGAATACATGTAGTGTTGACCTTGATATGATTAACTATGCATTACTTTTCATTATGTGATTGGATGTCTATCATCTCTTTTGTGACATTCTTTGTTGCTTCGTGAGAAACGGGCACAGTGAAACAGTCTGAAGTGTGAGTGTTATGACTTGTAGACCGAAGACTGCGATTTGTAGAATTACCTCACTTTCGAGAATGAAGTCATGAATTTTTAATTACGTTTATTCATACGAACACGAAAACTTTTTTCTCAAGTTGGCATCATAACGGGTGGCAGAAGAAACAGACTTCCAGCACCTATGCCAAAAACCTTATAGTGGCAGTCATCACAGTCACTTCATTGAAAGAGGCTGTGACAGTTTCAATTAATTTGGTTCAATTCACTTTATATTACTCTCTCTCTTTTGATCGGATGAGACTGCTTTTATGGAACTGATAAATAACGTATGCCGATTAATATAATCATGCTGATTTTATTATAATTTATACATGTATAATAATCCTCTACGCAGACTATTAATTGACATTGGGAAGGATTATGCAAGTAGCTGAGCATTATTGTAAACTATTAACTATGAAATTGATGGTCAGAAACAGGAGGCTGTTACTAATGGTCATGGTGAAAAATTCACTTTCTCTCCTTTATATTTACTGACCGATGGTAAGTTAAAATAAGTATAAGCAATAAAATGCCAACGCTTCGTGCCACTGACACTTCGATGGGCCAATAAATATAAAAGAGAGAAAGTGAATTTTTCACCATGACCATTATTAGCTATGAAGGTTCTTTTTTTATTATACTTAACCCTTTTCAATTTATCAATAGTGAAACATTAAAAATACGAGAACAAAAACGAAGACGATAACGAAAACTAAACGAACTCGAAAAGCGAAAATTGGAAATCAACAGGACGAAAACAGCACTGCAATAGATACAATGTAATTCATTTATACCGCTAGTCAATTGACTTGTCGATCATAAAATGGTCAATTACCTATAATGTATCATGCATGCAATGGGATTACAGGCAGTTTAGTGTTAGCAGTATCAGATGTACCGGAGGACAACTAAAGTAAAAAGTAACAGCAGAATAGAGATAATGGAATGAAGTCAGTCACAGTTCTTCATAACAGTATACATAGAAAAATTGAAATTTACTGAAATCAAACCATAATAATCAGCAGACTATATCCATGGCCATGTATGAAAGTGAGGAGTGAGAAACAGGTTAAACAATGATGGCCTTATCGCTCGCTGTATTGGATGGGATGGTAATCCCGCGGGAATTTTAGTTATTTTTATGGGTGAATGCGGCGGGAGTGGGACGCGAAATTTCGTCACACCATAAATCCTAACTATTTACTATTCTACTCAGCACAGAAATATTACTCTATCATTTTCAATGGCATTTAGAAAGTTGACTTCTGACATGTTCTCAAATCAGCACTCAAATTAATTGTTATACTATATTATCATATTAATTTTCATTCGATATGAAATATGAAACAAAGAAGTACGTATTTCCATCAAGCTTTTTACAAGGTTAAAAAGTCATGGGTTGTTTTAGTTCCATGTTTCAAAATTAGTTTCATTCGCCATTTTTATTTATAGGACTTTTGCATTTCGTGGAAACAGGTTACTGACATGTGATAAACTGAAAACTAAACTCATGAGCTGAAAACTCTTGAGTATTGGATTTTATGCATGACATACATTCACAATCACTGATTAGACACCTTCATGCAATTCCTCAAATAGTAGACGGCACTAATGAAAAGTACAATTATCGCATTTTGTATTTTTCTGAATAAAATTTGTGGTTTAATATCAGTTTAACAGCTGAATTGCCAAAGGTACAAAAGAATTGTTCTAAAACTTGTCTTAAAAACTGCTCTTGAACTTTAACATGGTTTTGTAATCGTGGCCTGCACAATATTTCACAACCTTGTTTTCACATATGATTTTAAAACTGTGCACACCCACATCTCTACTCATTAAAATTCCCGTATATACTGTGCTACAAAAATGTCTGCGACCCCTGTTTTAAAGCATGTTTTTAAATTTGCTTTGGAACATGTCTAATTGAAGTTGTGTTACAAACATGCTTATAGAGCTTAATTTTTTATCATATTTATTGATTAGCATGACTGAGACTTGTGGACAGGCGCCTCGATGGCATAGTATTCGCGCTGAGAGTAGATTAAGACGATTAAGAGAATTATTAGTCTGATTGTCTATTCATGGTTTGGTGGAGAGGTCAGGGCGACAAATGCCTAAACTAGTCAATGCCGAACGATTTAAACAGTATTATATACATGTAAACATGGCCCCTAGTAAACTAACAGATAGCTTTATTGATATGATAGATGCTCTACTTTGCACAGCAAAACAGTTTTTAAGGCCATCCAATCATTTAAAGTTGTTCAATTAAACAGAACGAAATAAGATGAGGGAACAAAAAAACAACTTAATTTTTGTTACTTAACATTTCAAAAGACGTGTTATTTTAAATCATAATTTTGCAAGATATCAACTAGTTAACGATAGACAGAATTGCCTACATTTGCATTTGCAACCCTGAAAATTAAAATAGTCATTTCATACACTTGTTGTTTGAGGTATTCAACTTACCGCTGTCTGTATTCCTGCAATTGTGCCTTGAATATCATATAACAGCATGATTGAACGATCACCATCAGCTCTTACATAACGTCGGCCCAAAAAACCACTTCCGTCTAAAATATCGGACAAAAATATATTTTGTTTATATTTCATTAAAGTTGATGTCCAAGTATTCTGAGGAGAGATGTTATTTATATTCCTCCATTTTGAATAAAAATTTGACTATTCTGCTGTATTTTTCAATTTCAAGCTAATACAATCCGTCTGATTTCTCATGATTGCGAAGCTTCAAATCTAATAAGTGCATATCTGCAGGTTTGAAAAAAATCAGCACGCAATTATAAAATAAACGGGGCAATTCAAGATTAACGATTAATTCATAATTGCTACCACTGGCAATAATGTAAACCGGGAAACTTACGCGTCGCTAAATTTTCGCGGATTGGAAAAAAATAAATTTTGCGACTTTATGTTTTCACAAATCCTGAACTGCTACAACAAAAATAAATCCAATACAAAAATCACAACATATCGGAAGAATAATTTACAATACACATACCTAATTAGCTAGACAATTTAGAAGCTCACTTATTTGGAATCAAAATATGTCAATAAGATGGATCAGGCTTTTCAGAGGCTGAAGTCAGCAGAACTTTGTTGACAGAGGACTCACATGCATAATGCGTTTTCCGCAATTTGTCTGTTGTTTTCGATCTGTAATGTTTGTTATTTGATTTGTGATACTTTGTCATATGCTTTCATACTGCTCTAGATAGAGTTAATGTTCGTCAATACATAATTATAATGTTCAGAGGCTGGGTTCTACATATAGACTGGCTGAATAGAAATAAAAATCGAAAATAATGCTGACGCGAAAATTTACAAATTTACAATATTACATGCAATACAATACTATGATTTGCGCATGAGCTATTCAATTTACCAGAACATCCATCGCCATCCCGAAGCATTCCTTGTGCGATGGCATCACTTTCAGTTCGAGGCATTTGAACGAAGTACTTTGATGATAAAAGATTCACACCAAAATGGACACGAAGATCATCCCAATCGCTTGACTGTGTTCCTGAAAAGCAAAGTCATTTTTCCAATGATAGTAATGTAACTTTGACACTACTAGGACAAGCACTTTTCAAAAAATCAAGTACTTTTTTTACCACTAAAATCACGTACTTTAGAGCTTAAATACCTAATTTTACCCCTAAAATCACGTACTTTAGGGGTAAAAAAGTACTTATATTTTCAGAAATTAAAGATCTTTTTACCCCCTAAAGTACTTATATTTTCAGAAAATAAAGATCTTTTGACCCCTAAGATCGCTACTTTTTCAACAATATTAGCGAAATTTCATCAGCATATCCGATACTTCGCGTACATCTAAAAATATTTGCTTAAAAATGGAAAATGAAAAACCAAAAAGAACCATCAGCCCCTTTATATCCCATATTGGATCGGCAGAAGACTGCATCTCCGATGCCGAGACGCAAAGCGTCAACTTCGTCTGATTCTATATTACAAAATGAAATGGATAAAGCAAAACACAAAGATAGAGTCAGATACATGAAAGATAAAGAATCCCAATTATCATTAAGATTAGAGCATTATGACAAATTAAGAAAAAGATGGACGACACTGAAGAATGTAACACAAGGTATTGGAGTATTGTTAACATTTTCTTTAGGCGCTCTGACTATTGTCATTTCTTCTGGCGTTCTTGCAATTCCTGTTGTTGCTACAACTTTAACAGGTACAGGTGTTTTTACAACTTCACTTGCAACAATGATAGATAAGTCTTTAATAAATAAGAAACGTAAATCATTAAATAAGAAGCATTTACATATTAAAGAAGTTTATGATCAACTACATTATTATTTCCAAAGAGTGTGTGATGATAATGTTATTACGTTAGATGAGATTGAAAAATTTGATCAAATAGCTAGAGAAGCAAATAAAATACCAAACAAGTTTTCTCAAGGCAAAGATAATAATGATGTTTTTTTAGAAGAAATAAAAACTTTATTAAACAAAACATTAGAATAAAAATAAGTTGTTCAGTAAAATGTTTTTGAGGTATCTCTATGCTACCACAAAATTCAAATGTCATTTTATAAAATAATGAATACAAATGAGACAAATGAGGCAAAAATAAAACAACTAGAAGAATTAATAAAACAGAAAAATATTGTGAAGGAAAAACGTAGAGAATATCGAATGTTACAAGTTGGCGCTGAATCTAATATGAACGAAAAAATACAATTAGTTGAACAAGTTAAATCTGATATTAAGAAAGAACTTACAAATCATGATAAACAAATTGATCTGATTGATCCAGTGCGGAAAACTATGTTAGATGATTATGGTTTGCTAGAAGAAAATATAAATCTAAAATTACCAAAATCTATGCAATTTAGGCATTCTATTTCATTTATAGATGGAAAATTAACACCTAGATTTTATCTCGGTCAAAAAGAAATATTTCCAGATCCTTCTCGAGGTTTATTTTTTCACCAGACAAATCAGCTTTTAGTTTAGACAGAAATTTCGTGGATTTATTAAGAGGAGCGGATTTAAATAATTATGATGCTGATGTTCTATTGAGATATAAAACTATGTTAGATAAAGTTGGTGCAGTAAAACTCTTAAACGTTATAAACAATTATAAGACTTAATGGCATTGTTTTCAACACCGACTGGTTACCCAACAACGACTGGTTACCCAACAACGACTGGTTATCCAACACCGACTGGTTATCCAACACCGACTGGTTATCCAACACCGACTGGTTACCCAACACCGACTGATTATTCAGCAATGGGTGGTTATTCAACACCGACTTATTATTCAGCAATGAGCACTTATTCAACACCGACTGATTATTCAGCAATGGGCGCTTATTCACCATTTGGCGGTTACCCAAAAACAGGAACAGGACTAAAAGAGACAACGGTTTTCCTGCCCGATGATCCACAAGAATTAATAAATAGATTAGAGATTTTATTATCTGCAACAAAAGAAGGACATAACTCTAGCTTTAACGAAATACATGCAATCTTAAAAAGACTATTCGAAAAGAAAATTATAAATGAGAAGACCTATAAAAGCTTATCTAAATTATTTAGTTAAAAATGTCTTCAGCAAAACTAGACAAAATTAATAATCATTTAGAAAATTTAATCGAGATATTGAGCTCATCGAAATTTAGTACGACGTTAAAAATTATAGCAACTACATCAACTCACACTTGCAATCTGGACCCCATTTTACATTTGGACCAAGATAAAAATTATCAAATCGCATTGACTAGTTTCTCCACATTTAATACTATTCAAAACGTTATCAAAGATGTAAATGATCAATTTAAATATTCTAGTGATAAAGGTAAAACGTTGAAAGTACTAACTTTTCTTCCTGGTACTTACGAAGTTGAATCAATATCAAATGAAATTAAGAGACATTTAGGTATAGCATTTAAAGATCGGAAACAGTTGCAATTTTTATCGGAAACAGCAGTTAATAGAATATCTCTTACTTTAGATGAAAATCATCAAGTTGATTTTAATCATGATAGATCATTGTCAAAGCTATTAGGATTTAATAAACAAATCTATAGCCAAGGTTATCATTTTGGTGAAAAGATACGTAAAATAACTGAAATAAATTCGATTGTAATTCATTGTGACATTATTGAAGGAAGATATATAGACGGTAAACTGTCAAATTTAATATTCAGTTTCCAGCTTTTACTGTACCCATCGGATATAGATTAAATATAATCCCAAGAACATTAATATATTTCCCTATTACAAGAAAAACTATTAACAACATTAACATTAGAATCACTGATGAGAAAGGAAAGGAAATAAATTTTGGAGGTGAAGAGATTATGATAGATCTTTTGGTTAAAGAAGTATGATTTAAATCTTAAAAATGAGTGAAAACAACTCTGCAAAATATCCACTAAACAAGAAAGTAAAATTCAATCATCACCCAAACCTATCCAATAAAGTTTTAGCAGTTATCTGTGGAAGATCAGGTTGTGGAAAAACGTATCTATTATTTAAAATTCTCACGACACCAAACTTTTTGGATTATAACAATCTTATCATTTATACAACAGTAGCAGATCAACATATTTACCAACTCTTGAAATATGGTTTTGAAAATAATCTTACAAAATCAGCAATTGCTTCCTTATTCGAAGGATATGAAAAATCGGAGTATTAAGAGGAAATAAGTTCCTGGTGTGAAGAAGCAGCGAAAAATAAACAACTAGTAGAACCCAATAAAAATATACACATATCGATACAATTAATAGATGATAGTGGTAATATGCAAGATCCTACTAAACTAAATAAAACGAAAAAACATTGTGTTGTGTTTGATGATTGTGTTAATAACAAAGATCAGGCAGTTCAGAGAAATTGTTTTACAAGAGGACGACACAATAACTGTAGTGTCTTTCATTTGACACAAAGTATGTATTCACTAGATGGCAGCGTTATTAGAAAGAATGCTAATATTTTTATGCTTTTCGAAATTAATTCAAGAAACCTGAGTGATTTGTTAAGAGACTTATGTATAAGAGATAAAGATGATTTTAAACAATCTTGTAGTAATGCTTGGTCAAAAGATTATGGATTTATTACAATCAATATTGATAAAAAAGTACACGATAGAGTTATAGAAGATTTGTTCTCTGACTAACTTTCGGCTCGAGGGGCTTTGTCCCGACTGAAACTCTGAATCGAACAATTGTTCTCTGACTAGATGTTAAAGAAATTAAAAAGGTACAGTAGTTATTCCATCAGATAAAATCTTTCTTTTATCATCAAATGGATCTAATGCTAATTTATGTTTCTCTTTTAAGTACATTTTATGTTTCTTTGAACTAAGTCTATAATTACATGCTGTTTTTATTTCATTATTAAATAATGCATTCTTATAATCTTGAAATGTTATTTGGTTAGCGACTGATGCCTTTGAAATTCCTTTTAATGTTTTAGATGTTTTAGACTTTGTATTATAACAATAACATTCCGCTTTTAGAAATACAGCTTATGTTATTATGTTATGTACTCCTCATTTCCTTCTAATTCATCTTTTACTTTACATAAATCAGAAGGATGAATGATATCTTTTATTTTATCTATTTCTTTATCAAGTGAAGAATTATACGGTACTGTCAATTCTAAGAAAACAGAATCGAAAAGTGTAATTTATAGTTTTTCCCATAAGCAGGTGTTAAATTATCATATATAAACGTATACATAAATAGCTTAGCTAATTCTAATATAGTAAATCCTATAAAATTAAACTTGTCATGCTTTGCAATGCTTCTTCTTAGATGTACAGCACATAGATTATCACTAAATCTAGTAGTTCTTTTATATGCTGGTTTCCTTGTTAAATTTTGAAATCGATCTTTGTTATAAACTATTTCAATATTTTGTCTATTACGTACATTTTCTAAAGTTTTACCATAAAATGCGTTGTTCATTAATTTAAAGAATACGTTTCCAAAATCATCTTTATTTCTTTTAGCTATTTTACGTTTTTCAATATTAAATTCTATATAATTTTTTAACCACTTAGATTTCTTATATACTAATTTTCGGTGTATTTTAGTGAGAATCATTCCATGATCTAAATACCACTCTAACATTCTTCCTTCAACAACATACTTTTCTTTATTACTTTGTGTTAACATGAGTTTCTTTGTTGGTCTGTATTTTTTAGGTAATATAGACTTTTGATAATCTGTAAAGTCGTCTATATTAGGTATTTTATTTTCAGGACAGAATGGAAAATATTTTGTTGTATCTTTTATTTTATCAGGGTATCGTAAATCAACTTCATATACGTAACCATATTCATCTTCAATAGTTCGTTCGTACTTATTATTACCACTCCATTCCATTTCACCTGTAGGCAATTCTTGTATCATGCAAGAAGAATATAAGCTATTAAAATCATAATATAACAAATAGTTCTCTCTCATAAACTCATCAATTGCATTTTCACGTTCTACTCCTTCTCGTTTCGTTCGAAAAATTTCTAATATCTTTTCTTTCTCCTCTAGTGACAAAGGTTTCATTATTCCATATTCTTGTGGGTTTACTTTCTTGTTATGACATTTAACATATCTATTACCTAAAACTGATGAAACTCGACCTCTAATTCCAGATTCAAAGAATAATAATTTATCGGAAGAACTTTCTTTATAGTATTTAAGTTTAATATCAGTAAATTTCAATCCTGCTAACCATGTTAAACCTGGTGTAGAATAGAAATAACATGGATCTATTCCGTAATATTCTATACACATATCACGAAAGTTTTCAAATAGATCAGCTAGCATTAATACATCTATCTGAAGATATTTCATTGTATAATCATGCATTGTTCTACAACTTAACTCTTCCCAATTCTTTTCAGCTTCTGCATAATCTTCTTCAGACAGTTGTGATTGTTTTAATGTTGCTTTAGATTTGTCACGTGAAGGAAGTTGTTGTTCTTGCATTATTTCATTTATTCTAGCGATATCAGTCTTTGACTGAACCGCAGGTTATATCTCTAGTTAAATCAGACGAAGTCGATGCTTTGCATCTCGGCATCGAAGATGCGGTCTGTAAACCGCAGGTTAAATATTCATATGGAAATATGCCTTTTAGAGGCTTCAAGTTATATTTACTTAATATTTTACATTGTTCAGGTTTCAATGTTTTTCCCATGAACTCTAATGAATAAGGAGTAAAAAATCTAAATGCATCTAATATTCTAATACTACCAAATTGCATTGAAAAGTATTCTTCTTCTGTTTTACATAGTATGTTTGTTCTTAATTGCTGTAATGTTTCAGATGAGAATAAATCTTTTATTATTAAATGGAAATCATACTTAGAACCATTGCAGAAATATAAAGGAACAAAGTTATATCTAAATTTATTTGCAGTAAGATTACAAGAATTATGTGCCGCACCTCTATATAATCCATTTAGATGATCATGATCCTTAACTCTATCGGCAGAGCCGTCGCTTCGCTTGTCATTACCCAATTCTTTACCACAGTAATAACAATTATTTTCATTATTAAATTGCACTAATTGTTCAGACGTTAATGGAAGCATTGGTTTATTTGTTTTAAGCAATTGTGAAAAACGTCCTTGTACATGTAATTCTTCTATTGTGTTAACAAACTTTATAGCACTGTCCTCACCATAGTAGTGATAATATTCTGATCCAAATAATTCGGGGTTATTTGAATGAATGTACATTCCCCAACATAATGGTTTTTGCTCAAACAAATGCTTGCTAGTACTTTGTTCTGTAATTTTGACATTATATGCTTCAAAATCACAATATATTGTAAAGGGTACTTTATTTTTGAAATACCATTTATTGTATTCTAAATAATCTTCTTTTGGAAACGCATTTCTGACTGCTTCATTTTCTTGACAATTTGCCAAGTGTTTATTCAATGTTTGTTCAGTTCTAAAACTTATCATACATTGAAGACAGGGGAAATTAGCATTATCTGAAGTTTTTGTAAAAATAGAAACATCTTTGCACAATATTTAATGTCCTTTATAATATATTATATTTGCTTGTGCTGGTTGTATTAACTGCTGTAACTGCTGTTGATATTGCTGCTGTAACATCTGTAACTGCTGTAACTGCTGTAACTGCTGTAGCACCTGTAACTGCTGTAGCACCTGTAACTGCTGTTGATATTGCTGCTGTAATACCTGTAACTGTTGTTGATATTGCTGCTGTAACACCTGTAACTGTTGTTGATATCCAGAAGTAAAACCGCGTCCTTTATAATTATTATGATTAACCATTATGGGTGTTAATGTCTTTATAATTTCATATTTTTCAGTACATATTACAAAGTCTTGGTAAATAATATTATGGTGTATATAATTACCGCGTTCATTATATTGCATTTCTGTTCGGCATAGACTTTTATTATCTAAATAAAATTCTTTTACGTTTGCATAGACAGTGTCATTAACTTTAACATCTCCAGTATATAAGGGAGTAATATTACTAACAGAAATATACTTCACATTTAATTCAAACACATTTACTTCTATTATATGTTTGTTCTTTTTATGAAACTTTGTTAGCTTATTATAATCATATGGAAATTCATCTAATCCATCAGAAAGATCAAATTCATTTATGTATTCTTCTTTATTGTAATGACTTAGTCTTTCTTTGTGATATCGTGCAGGATGTAAATGTGCTATAACACTCCACAGAAAACAATAGTTGTCGTCGTTTTGTATGTTAATTATTTGTGGTGAACTGAAAGGTAGGGGTATGTAACTACCTCCAGTATTATTTTATATTTATTAATTACTAATTTCTTGGATACTATTCTAACAAGCTTCCAACCAGATTCATGCAATTGAGCTTCAGTTATAGCATCTTTTAATCTATTTATCATTATTTTAAATATAGGTTGTGTATCATTTACATTTAAGATTACTTGAGTTTGAGTAAAATGGCCTTGTACTATTTCTTCAATATTTCCATCAGGTCCAGTCTTTATGTAAAGTACTCCTACATTCATATAGCATTCGAAAGATTTTCTAAATATACAGGGTGAGTCAAAATTAGCCGTGAACAAAAAACAAAGGTTTTCTTTCATGCTTAGCAAGTTTTGCATCACTAACAGTTGTAAACAGAGATGAATCATCATTCCCATGACTGCGTGATCGATTCGTATTGAAAGTAAGTCAATCTGTCTAACAATTTTTCATTTCTAATGTAGTGTGATAAGAAATGGAATGCACCATTAAAGAGCGAGTTCTGCTTACCTCTTGGGTAATTGCTGCAACAGGCAACTGTCCTGTAGAGGACTGTAGGCGACAATTTCGCATTGATCAACAAAGAAGCACCACCTCGACAAACCCTGATTGATTGGAAAAACAAACTGTTAGAAACAGATTCTCTTGTGCATCAAAGACCAGGTCAAGGAAGACCAAAGTCCGCAGAAAGCCAGGAAAACGAAGAGCGAGTTTTGGGTGCAGTTCAGAGAGATCCGACAACATCCACTCGTCGTCTCTCTGAAGAACTACAGTGTTTTAGAATACTCCATACATGAAACAATCTGTAGATTTGTCTCAGTCCAACGTCTGTAGAATACTAAAGAAGAATGAATTTCATCCTTATAAGCCACTGTATTGCCAGGAGCTTGTCGATGGAGATGACGACCGAAGGCGCCAGTTTTGCGAAGTAATGCAAAACAGGTTCACCAATGATCCACCGTTTCTGAGAAAGCTGACTTTTTCAGACGAATGTGTGTTTCATCTGAACGGACAAGTTAATAAACATAATGTTCACTTCTGGTCGACGGATAATCCTCACATCAGATTCAGAGATCCAGGGCAAACACCCTCAGTTACCGTTTGGGCCTGTATTTCCTTCAATGGAATTATTGACACAAACATTGACACTCGAACAATGAATAGGGAAAGATATTGTGAAATTCTCTGTGAAAAAATTGTTCCTTATTTCAAAAAAAAACAAGCAGATGATTTACCAACAGGATGGGGCTAGCAGCCATTACTGTGTGAACGCCCGCCAAATTTTGGATCAAGAAATGCCCCAACAGTGGATTGGTAGGCGAGGCTTTATTGAGTGACCGGCACGGTCACCTGACCTCACGACATGTGACTACTGGTTCTGGTCCTATCTTCGAAGTCGAGTATATCATCCTCAGAATGAGATCTTCCCTTCTGTGATAGAACTGACAAATAGAATCCAAATGGAAATGACGGCAATTCCTCTCAAAATGTTCCGAGACTCTTTCAGAGATTTCCCGAAACGGTTGCAAAAGTGCTTGTCAGCCAATGGTAGTTTATTTGAAGGCTAAAGATTGTTATAATTATTTGCTAGTTGAAAAATTATTTCATGTATATAGGCCCTACACAGATTTTTCAAATAAGAAAGTTTTATGAATATAGAGACCAGTTGAACAATAATAAAGTTGTTATTATCATTCACGGGTAATTTTGACTCACCCTGTTGTATAAAATTTGGATAGAATATCATAAAAAGTTTCATCGGTTTCGACAGATTCATCATATTCATAAATGTCACTTTGTTCGGGGTCATCATATAAATACTTTATATCTATTTCAGGTTCATCTATTACACTAAAAAAATTTTATATTCTGAATGTTAATAATCATCAAATACTCTTTTAACTTCTATATCAGTAGGTAATGTTTTTAGATAGTTTATATATTCTTTCATTCTCGTTATATTACTTGTATCATGTCGTTCTACATTTCGTAAATGTATTTGACTTTTTAAATGAAATTTATAACCTCTAGGTGATTGTAACTGTTTGTTACATATGCTGCAATATAAATTAGCATTTTCCATTATTCACCTTTTTTAATAAAAAATTTATGTTTTTCACATATACAGGAATATTTAGTTAATGTAATGTTTCTAAATCATAAATAGTTAAATTTTCTTTATTAATCAACCACCATAAATTATTGCACAGGTTGAACATAAAAGAATACCCAAACTTTAAAAATTTATTGTGACAAGACTAAGCAACGCACGAGGTTCGGTGAGGTGTCATTTGTAAGACGACGTTCTGAAGTTTTTATTACATCTTTGTTCATCTTTGTCCTACCACATCTAAGATAAAATTTACTTTTCTCAAACCACAGTCGGCCATCGATTAACACAATCGTCTTTCTTGAGTTTAATTGTAGATCGTGTGGGACTCCTACACCGGTACGCATGTTGCATTAAGTAATATCTATATTCATCCCTCTGGGATTCCCATGAATTGATGCGTGTCAGTTAGTTACCAATCGCGATTGAATGACTCGTCTCTTAACTTAAAACTTTCTACGAGACCCATAAGTCATTTTTATCTTTCTTCAACATGATTACAGCGAAACAAAAAGCCTTTTGTGTTATTCAATTCTGCAAATCTGAATCGACAACAACTGTTCAACGCACCTTTCGTTTGCAGTTTGGGGTGAGCCCACCTGATAGAAAAGAGATCCTACGTTGGTACCGACAATTCGTAGAGACTGGATGCCTGTGTAAAGGCAGGAGCCCAGCTAGACCTAGAGTGATGGAGAAGAGCGTGGAACGTACTCGCGGTACTTTTCTACGAAGTCCACGAAAGTCAACTCGTCGTGCCAGCCTTGAACTGCAAATGCCTCAATCTACCGTGTGGAAGGTTTTGCGAAAGGATTGAATATGAGACCGTACAAATTACAGCACCTACAAGCTTTAACAAGTGGTGATACAGAACAGAGAGTAGAGTTTTGCAATTTCATCTTCGAACAGACTGAGTTGGATGTCTCTTTCATTTCGAAGCTCGTATTCTCAGATGAAGCTATATTCCACGTGACAGGGAAGGTGAACAAGCACAACGTACGTATATGGTCAACTGAGAATCCTCACGAGTCTGTGGAACTTGTACGAGACTCGCCGAAAGTTAACGTGTTCTGTGCTATCTCGCAATCGTCGTTTTTGGTCCTTTCTTTTTTTAAGACTCTACTGTAACAGGTACCTCGTACTTTGAGATGCTTGTTCATTGGCTGATGCCTCAATTAGAGGAACATGCTGGAAACTTTATTTTTCAGCAAGATGGGGCACCGCCTCACTGGCATCTATCAGTCCGACAGTACTTCAATGATCATTATCCTCAACGCTGGATTGGACGTCATTCATCTACAGATAAAGCCCTTCATCGTTGGCCACCGCGAAGCATAGACTTGTCACCTTGTGATTTTTTTCTTTGCGGGTATATTAAGATTTCTGTGTATGTGCCACCACTCCCGACAAATTTAGAAGAACTGAAATCTCGAATCACAGCATCCATCCGAACTGTGACATCGGAAATGTTGCAAAACGTCTGGCGTGAATTTGATTATCGAATGGACGTTGTTCGTGCTGCTGAGGGCGGCCATATTGAGCATTTATGATGTTTATATAGGGCCTATGATACAAATGGTTAGTATCGTAAATTCGTCTTTTATTTAATTAAATACTTGATGGAAATAAGGTATTCTTACACTTAAAAAGTTACAACAGAGTTGTCGGTAAAATGAATAATAGATATCATGCATTTTTAGCCAAAAATTAATGATCAAAATTTTGTTAAAAACTTAAGAAATTAAGTCATTGCTTTGGTAGTAGAAAAAACTTCAGAACTTCGTCTTTCATATGACACCTCACCGAACCTCGTGCGTTGCTTAGTCTTGTCACAATAAATTTTTAAAGTTGGGGTATTCTTTTATGTTCACCCTGTATGCTAAAAATACACTAAAACGTCGTAGGCAAAGTGGAAATGTTTCGGTTTTAGTGTAACTTCTTATACCATGTTTTATTTTGTAGTCTTTCACGAATTGCATATATTTACGGTAGTAATAAAATTTAACTTCATGTTTCGGGGTGAGAGGCTTTGTAGGATGACGATAATCTTTTAACACTGGTACATGTTTAATTATATGCTGACTATAGTCGTCATGTAGAGACATAATTTTATTTATTTTTTAATTATGAATTTATATTTCATATTAGTTAAACTTATTCAACTCATCCCATATTGGTTTTATTTCGTCCGGAGTGTTCTTAGCAACATAAACTAAAGGTTTCGCACTTCTCAATGCATCTCGGAAATCACTAATTCCTGTTCGTATAACATCTAGCGTATCCCTATTTTCTAATCGCTTAGGTGTTTGAATCCGTAACACCTTATTCAGATAATGATCGAAATAAAAATAAAATGCTTCTGGTATGATCATTAGTGGTTCAAGTGATTCATTTTCTAAAAAGATAGTTATTGCTTCTATGTTATGAGGTGATAAATTCTTTGCACCTGCATAAACGCTAATATCAAAATCTGATGAATTGTTATAGAAGTCATGTTCAGTATCTAATAATACATTTAGATCTTTATCATATACTTGTATTTGATTCATAATAGTATCAACACGTATTATACCATATTCAACATGTGTATATTTAGCCAAAGATAAAGTTAGTTTATAATTTTTCTTGATATCCTCAAAGAATGCTACATTATTTTGTGTAGTTGTATAAAAGGTTTCCACGTTTTCTCTAATCTTATTATCTACGTCACAAGCTTTATGAGCTAATACAACTATTCGTATATGATGGTGACGTCCTTTTGTAAATATTTCTGATATGTTTTTTGTTTCACTAAACTAACTACATCATCTAATATTAGTAAAGAGTTCTGTTCATATGTACCCGCAAAACTTTCCATATCTTCTAACATATCTAAATCTCCTCTATTATAAACATTTGAATATCCTTTCCATTCGTCAGGCTGCAAACAGAAAATATATACATCTTCTTCTTTAAAATGTTCTTGGATGTACTTACGCATAAATGTAGTCTTTCCACTTCCCGTTTTACCATAAACAATAAAATGTAGGTTCTCTTGTATCAACTGTCCTGTTGGTATAGCTTTTTGACGAGATGGATGTTTCCAACCTTTAAAGTCTTTTGTTTGTTCTTTATAAAATGCAACCTTCCTCTGTTCTTGTGTTTGTAAGAAGCCTAACCAGTTTGTCAAATGACAAATAAGATAAATGATAATACATATGATAATAATTTTTATGCAATCAAATTGTAGAAACCCAAATAAACGACCAACATCTGAACTTTGAGGCATGGTTCTATATAAATCTTCCATTTTTCCTATTTTTATATGAGAAAAAATGCTTCAGACTCCATACAAGTCCGACACTCATTTGAGTGTGTTATACCTCTGTAGCACCTCCGGACGACCACGGACTATATAGTCCGAGGCTTAAAAGAGGGTAAAATACTCAAGTGAGTGTCAGACTGTCCGAGGCTTAAATGAAGGCAAGACAGAAGTAACTGTATGGACTTGACCTCCAGACTATTACAGGCACAAAGTTAACTACACATGACGATGATGTTAATTACACATGACAAATTGTTACATGACGTGCGAAGTTTCTCTTCATTAAAACTTCGCCACAGTTATTGCATCTCACTTGTGATTTTAAACATTCTTTACATTGGTATTTGAAATCATAAAATTCTGTTTTGGGTTTAAGAATTTGACAACTTGTACATTTACGCGTGCTAATCATACATGAATTAGAATGGTTAGCAAAACCCTGAGCAGTGAAAAATTTATTACAATTCAAACATTGTCTATCTTTAATTTTTAGTTGTGTTGGTAATTGATATATTTTTTGATGACGTGCAAAATTCTTAGATGTTATACTCTTTCCACATTCAGTACACGTTCTCTTTACTGATTGTGACTGTTGTACTGGTTGCACTGGTTGTACTGGTTGCAACTGTTGCAACTGTTGTACTGGTTGTAACTGTTGTAACTGTTGTACTGGTTGTAACTGTTGTAATGGTTGTAACTGTTGTACTGGTTGTAACTGTTGTATTGGTTGCACTGGATGTAACTGTTGTACTGGATGCACTTGTATATGTGTAGGTTGCACTTGTACATGTGTTGGTTGTAACTGTTGTACTGGGTGTACTGGGTGTACTGGGTGTAGTGTTGGATGTACTACTTTCATATGTTTATTTAATAATGCTTTATTTCGAAAAGATGAATTACAGATTTCACATAACATATTTTTAAACAGAAAAAATGATGTTAACAAATGTTGGAGGATGTGCTTACATTCCAAATAATCAAGAACCAGAAATAGAACTGGACAACTATATCAAAGATTGTAATCCTATTATCAATAACTTTAAGGTCTGCCATTCTAAAGAATACAAATCAAAATAAACAACTGAAAGAAGAGTTAGAAAAAGTTACCGAAAAGAATCAAAAATTATTACAACAGTTGCAACAGTTGCAATCTACATTCCAAAAAAGTGTTGATGAATTGAGTACCAGAATTACACAACAAGTGAAGTTCATGAATAGAATGATAAATGAAGTGAAAACACTTACTCAAAAGGTTAGCGAATTGAAGACCCTTTAAACGAATTTAGAAAATGAAATAAAGAAAAATTATAAAGGAAATAGGGAACAGTTGAATGTTGTTGAAGTTCAATTGAATGCTCTTAAAACGGCGTTGAAGATGAATCAGGAGAAAATGCAAGTTAATAGAAAAGAAATTAAACTACATCACACGCTGCTTGACGCAATAGACAAAGTGCAAAAGCAAATTAATAAAGTTATCACGCGGTTGTTGTCCATTCACACACGTAAATCTTAATCATAAACGTAAATATTTTCCCAAAAGTCAAATTTAATCCTAAAAAATGCCTATAATTTATAAACACAATCTTAAACATTTTACTTCAAATCAAAAAATTGCGAGCGAACCATCTATGAAACCTGTGTATCATTATGACAGTGTAGAAACAATTCAAAAAGAAGGAGCTGGCATCTTTTCTGGTATAGCAAAATTTTTCTGGTATGTTTCTGGTATTTTTCAAAATTTTTCTGGTATAGCATCTTTTCTGGTATCGTTAACTTGATTAAAAATAATAAAGATTTGATTTCATCTGCTGCTAAGGGAGCAGCTGCTATAGGTAGTACAGCTAGTGCAATATCGAATGCTCTTAAGTCACAAAACGAATTAAAACAACTAGAAGCTATTCGTAAACTTAGGAATAATGCTAAAGAACTACAAAAAGATAAAAAGCTGTCAGAGGAAACGAAAAACAAAATTGCGAAATTAACGAGGACTGAGAGCAAACATGATGAAAAAACAATTGAAGAAATGAGAGGAAATGGTGTAAACAGCGGAGCTGGAATAGCAAAATTCGAGTAGCAAGCTGATTTTTTTTGTAATAAAAAATATAATGTCAACTCTGATCGAAAGCAAATTTAGATTAGATGATCCCCGTTCGTCAGTTATAATAAAACAAAGAATGACTATATAAGAGTTGCTATGAACCCAGGATCTTCAGGTAGAGTGAATACTGGAGGTGATTTAATTTTTGAAGTTGATAATCAACAAAGTTATTTATATTTACCTGATTCCTTTTTACACTGTGAATATTCTCTATATTCTGATGCTGATTTTACAACACCATTACCTGCTACGGATAACATTACATTAGAAAACAATTTCTTTCCAAGATTATTTACACAAATGCGTTTGGATGTTGCAACTTAAAATATGGAAACAATAAGTGATTCTCCAGGTATTATTGATTCAATGCTTCGATTTGTTACAATAGGTGAAAATACTAAAATGCATGAAATCGAAGGATGGTTTCCAGATAATAATGATGGAATTATTGTAGATTATTTAACTCACACTGGAACAGACGCAGCAGTACTGCGAGTTCTGTAACTTTTTCTGAACAAAGATTTAGTTAGCATTTCACAAGAAGATCGAATACTCTAAGATATTTTTTACTCGCTTTTCAAAAGAATGAAACTCCCAGTTTTGATATGAACAATAGTCTTTTCCATATCAATTCAATTAGAAGTTTACAAATTTCTTTAAATCAAACACGTTATCCTATTGATCCATTGAGATTTGATAACACAAATAATCAATTCATGGAAGGATATGATGCTTATAGAAATCTATGTTGAGAATTTGGAGTTGAAGCACAATTAACTCCTGTAGATTGGAAGAATTTATCTCCTGTTTTCTGTTTTGATTTAAGCGCACAATCTGAAGACATTATCAAGACTGGGTGTGATGTTACAATTAATATTGAAAAGACAAATTCCACAACATCATTGATGACTTATGATGTATTGCTAGAAGATGTAGAATATTAAATTGAAATTCTTAATGGAAAAATGGTTAGGATAGGTTAGTAACCTGAGGACCTTTGGACCTATCGGCTAAAGCCTCTGAACAAAAGTGATCGGCTAAAGTCTCTGAACAAAGTTCTATCGGTTAGTAACCTGAGGAACTTTGATCCGATAGGCTAATTAGAATAAATTTTTTTAATTAAAAATGGTGCAAGTGAATAATAATAAAACGGTTGAATTAAAACTACGCAACATTGTTGACAAAAATACACCTAAAACTATTACGGTTGACAAAAAGAAGTATCACATAAGTAAACCAATGATAGAGAATATTAAATTACAAGAAGAAAAGAATGGTGGAATTCTCCCATTAATTCCACCAATAATAGGAGGTATAGCAGCAGGAAGTGTTGCAGGCGGAACAACTGGTATTGTCCAGGCAGTAAATAAAAATAAATCAGAGAAGGCAGCATTAGAAGAACAAAAACGTCATAATAAAGTGTTGGAGAAAGCAGCAAGGGGACAAGGAGTAGTAGATTACTTTATTAGTAAACTAAATTTAGTTGATGAAGAGAAAAGAGTTCTTAAAAATATACTACACAATATTGATGATTTAATTGAAATCAAAGAAATTAAAGATGGTTCTGGAATATATCTAAGTCATAGTATGGTGCGTTAATATTTAATCTTTAAAAATGAGCGAAGTGAATTCCTTGAATTCCTTGAATTTTAATAACTTAAGAATTTCAAATCTAGATCTAATGGATTATCTCTTAAAAGTACATAAAACCTCAAATTGTTAGCACACCGGTGGTGATCCAACTTCCGGTTGTCAGCGCTACGAAGGTAACGATATACAAAATGCATTAGAAAACTCTCCTGGTTTTATTTAGAGTAAATATTCAGAAGAGAAACATTTACCTGGACATAATTTTACTGGTCTCGGTACAAGATTAGATTCAAGATTAAACGATGATGACACACCTACAGAAAATAGTAAACCAATAAACAGAGTTGATGCAGCAGCTTATACATGTAGACACGATCTAGCTGATCGAAATCATAACCTAAATTCTCGACATGAAGCAGATAAGAAAATGATTCAAGAATTAGATAGTATTCAGAATCCTTCCTTTAGAGACAGAATTGAAAGAATGTTTGTTAAGAAAGCTTTACAAGCAAAAATGCTTTTTGGTCAGGGTATTGATCCGTCAGCAAATGAAACTTATGCGTCTGAAATTCATAAGGAATATAGAAAACCTAAATATCTATTGAAAGTAAAAGTATTTAATAAAGATGATATTTTAAGTGCTGATCTTATTCATATGCCGAATGAAAGAAGTTTTAAGTACGCATTGACCTTCATAGATTTATATACTAGATATGCTTGGGTAAAACCATTAAAAAATAAAAGTGGTTTAACAGTTAAATATGCGTTTGAAGAAATCTTTAAGGAAAGTAATAGAAAACCAAGGAGACTATTCGTTGAAAAAGGATCTGAATTTTATATTAGAAATGTTAAACCACTATTTGAAACCGTTTATTCCACTGAAAATGCTGGAAAGGACGTAGTAATAGAAAGATTTAATAGAGCGTTAAAAAGTAAATAATTTAAGAAATTTACTGAACAAAGTAATCAGAAATGGTTGAAGATATTACCAGGAGTTGTTGAGGATTATAACAATAAGATTCATTCAGGTATTGAAGAAACTCTAAAGAATGCTTTTAACGATCCCGATTTAATACGTAAGAAAGTCTTCGAAAATAATTATAAAAATGAGAATAATACTAATTTGAAAAAACGCAAGCCGAAATTTAAGATTGGAGATAGAGTGAGAATATTCAAATATAAAAATAAATTCGAGAAAGGTTTTGTTGATTATTGGACTAAAGAAATATTTGAAGTTTATAAAATAAATCAAACTTATCCGATTACTTATGAAATGAAAGATTTAGATAATGAAGAAATAAAAGGTAGATTTTATGAGAATGAATTACAAAAGACTGAACTTTAATTATCATTGGAACTAACGTTTCGGGAATGAAATTCCCTCATTCAATTCTAACATAACATCAAGAAGTGGTACTCCTTCCTGTAATTTTAATAAAACATAAAGACATAATTGTCCACAATAAGTAGTTCCTGGTTTTTGAATTTGAAAAGTATTATACATTCCTTTACCAAGCATTTCTTTGACTTCATTTCTAGGGGGAAGTCCGTGTGAATCGAAATAATAGTTTTCTCCATCAGACTTTGTCTGTGTACCTTCGGTCCTATTAGTATTCTTTCTCCCCGCAGACCAATGTACTCCTTTTTGATCTGATGTGTGAAGATTTGTTACGAAATTCACTTCAGGTGCATCTTTTATCAATAGTAATTCATCTCTCATTAGGACGTGAAAGTTTTTTATTCCTCATTGATTACGATTTTCTTTAGATCGAAATTCGTAGTTGTTTGATTTCCATATAATTTTAAGAACTCGGTCAGGCCAGTCATTTTACATGAGATACATTCTATTTCAGAAATGACACAAGAGAATTGTTTACCGCCCGCCAAGAGAGTCAATCTTAGAGAGACAATCTGTATGACTCAGAGCTTTGTTACCTCAAGCGCATTATGCATGAGACCATCGTCTGCCACAACCAGCAGCGGTTGCCATTAGGAGCAATGCTGCCACGTATTGACAATTTCATTCTTTCTGTGAGTGTTCTACAAGACTGACTGTGTCTGCAATTATCATAATGCTCTAATCTTAATAATAATTGGGATTCTTTATCTTTCATGTATCTGACTCTATCTTTGTGTTTTGCTTTATCCATTTCATTTTGTAATATAGAATCAGACGAAGTTGACGCTTTGCGTCTCGGCATCGGAGATGCAGTCTTCTGCCGATCCAATATGGGATATAAAGGGGCTGATGGTTCTTTTTGGTTTTTCATTTTCCATTTTTAAGCAAATATTTTTATATGTACGCGAAGTATCGGATATGCTGATGAAATTTCGCTAATATTGTTGAAAAAGTAGCGATCTTAGGGGTCAAAAGATCTTCATTTTCTGAAAATATAAGTAATTTAGGGTGTAAAAAGATCTTTAATTTCTGAAAATATAACTACTTTTTTTACCCCTAAAGTACGTGATTTTAGGGGTAAAATTAGGTATTTAAGCGCTAAAGTACGTGATTTTAGTGGTAAAAAAAGTACTTAATTTTTTTAAAAGTGCTTGTCCTAGTAGTGTCAAAGTTGCATTACTAATGATTGCACTAAAAATTCAGCTATGCCTGTAGATATTCTTGAATATTCCTATTTGATATATCGCTTTCAATATTTTAAGCGTGCCTCACTTTTCATAGTAAGCACATGTTCTCTTCAGTATAGATAGGTGAACAAAATCCTCCTTCAATAGTTCATTTCGTTAAAGGATTCTCAATTGAGAAATTTGCAATATTACAAGACGATTCTCGACATGCGCACAATGAGTAATATTCAGACAATTTTGATTTTACCCTTGTAGCTCCTGGCGTCAACCTGCAGAACTATTAGACGAACGCTTGCTATACTTATCCGATAAGATGAGTTTCACGAGGCTTTCAGGTAACAGAATTTCCCAGTCCATTAAAATGAAAAAATGCTGGTCCTCCCATGGGATTGCCATCTAATCCCATAAAACGACTAATATTCCAGTATTTATATCAGACCTCGATTTCAAAATTATGCTCAATGATCATTTTACCACTTTTATTACAAAGTTTTACAGGGTGTAACAAAAGTTTCTGACCCACCTTTAATTATGCAAATTAAACTTTGATTACTTATCACACCGTCATACGAAACCCTGTGAATTCGGTATCTACCTAAACAAACTTCTAGGCATACAAATTCATTCTATTTGCCCATTAGGTTACTTGTATTATTAATCACAAAACTAAAAATCATTTCTTGTTCACATCACTTTTATAATAAACAAAATTTATATGTACTGTACATGAGTTATGAAATTTCCCGGAAAATTACAAATTCCAAGAATTTGAGTTAAGAGTTTTCAATGTCACTACGAGGTGAAAGGTAGCCAGTCAGAGGTTAGATTGATACTTGTTGGTCCCTTCAATTTTGTCGTTTACATCTGCAACATAAGTTTCAGACTCGGGTCAGAAACGTTTGCTACAAGAGACGGTAACACAATTTCAAGGCAAAATTCAACTCTTGTTTCAATCGTGCTGCTGTTTTCATTCAGTACTCTTTCATTTCAATTTTGGTAAGGTTCCAATGCGCAAAAACATCAACAATGACTCCAAGAGAACACAATCGTACAAAAATCCAACCCCTCTTTGATCTTTGAAGCGGGTGTTTCAATTCGTAAAATTTGCAAAGACTTCAGGATTCCACGAAATACTGTTCGATTGTTGTGTAGACTCACAGATGGGCAGACGAAGATAAAAAGCGCAGTGGAAGACCACGGAAACGCAGTCTTTCCTCAAAGGATAAGTTACGCCTACAAATTAAAGATAGGGTCTCTTTCAGCGTTCGAAAAATGGCGACAGCATGTTGTCCATAAACACGCCACAGTAATTGGTGATTACTACCGTCGACAAAGTCTTCCAATGTATGCTGAATGTGTCCAGTACATATTTCCTTATACAGAAAGAACGATTTTGATGCAGTACGGTGCAACTTGTCACACGGCAAAAACATCCATTAAGAAAGAAATGCAAAGAATTGTTTCCAAATGTTTGGGTGCTTTGGCCTTGAAACTCGCCTGATTTAACCCAATTGGAACATTAGTTGAGTTAACTTCAATAAGTTGTAATTAAGGTATCATGACCTCAAAACCGAGAGTAACTGATTGCTCGCGCTCAAAATGAATTGGAAAACATCAGTCAAACGGAATGTAGCAATCTTGTTCTGATTTGTTCTTGCATGTGTGGATAACTCAGGTGGGTATATAAAATGCCTACTTTCTTTGACATGATTGTCATCAAAATATTCAGTATTTTCTGGAGCTTTAGATGCGTTCCTTTCAACATTATGACTAACATGTTAATATATTGGCTATATGAATGTAAACATAGCATTTATGTCAAATTCCCATGTAAAAAATCTGTAATAATACAGGTGTTAGATGGGTCAGAAACTTTTGTTACACCCTGTATTTTTGTAAATATTAACTTGTTCTATAATGACTTCTGTGTTGCAAAGGTGGGCACCAGCTATTATTTTGTTAGTAAGCGATTTGTAATACTGCTAGCATCTTTGCTCCTCTATTATCGCCATTCCATTTTTTATTTTCATAGTCCGTAAGAGCAATTTCGCTACTGCTAACACAGCACGGATATGTTGTATTGAGCATCTCCATTTGATGTATTTGTAATCTTGTGGGTTCTAAATTCAGGATTATGCCTATCATATTCAATAATCTAAATTACGGTACCTGTATTGTAAGAGTGCATACATGTTGTCTTCAACATATCTCTTGTCATCTCATAATTTTGAATGACAAAGTTCTCGTTATTGGTTGACTAGAAAGCTGAACAAATTGTCAATCAAAATTAAAACAATTGCTTTTGGTTGAACAAGATACATCATGAGGAAATCGATAATCCGCATATCCTGGAAGCATTCGCCATCGAACTGAACAAGAAACTTTATCAAATTACAGAGCTAGTCACATATTAAATTCTCCTTAGCAAATCTAGAAAATTTCGCGCGTTTTCAATAATAATCGCCCATTCCAGTCTCTCAGTCACAGCGTCTAGTACAATCTGCTGCATTCAATCATCAGACACTCAATGGGGACTACATCTACTACACTGTAAATCGTTGGATATGAAAATTACATACAAACATATAACAAAATCACATACAATTTGAAACTAGCATCTGATACGAGATTCTCATATGGTTACAGAGATCTGGTCTGTTTTTCATACGAAATCTCACTTACTTTCGTATGTGATTGGTATGTACCGATGCGAACTATTCTATCTGTGATTGGCGGTTTTACACTGAAATACGAGTTGTTGGTATGTTTTATATACGAGACCCGATGCAAATTCATTCTCATTCGTATGCCTCTGGTATGTAGAGCTTTAAGTCACATAGCAAAAAATATGTATTTTACATACTACGGTCAAATTACTTTTTCAGTAATACCAGTCGTGAATATCTCTTTTTGATTGTGTAATATTCTACTATAATAGATTTATTGTGAATTTTATGCACTTAGTTAATTAACATCAATTCATTCAAGAGATATTCTTCGTGCAATCATATTGACTTATATATCTCAAACATAACTATTTTTGCGTTCATGAATTATAATGTTTTTTTATTTCGGATTGATAATATGCTTAATTTCAAAATTACATAATGCATAATAATTATGGTTGAATACCTATTGATTATTTATGAAATGCCTTAGACTTACATGTGCCAAAATCGAATTCAGTATTTAAAGTTTGACTCTTGAATGTCATTATTTCACTACTTACAAAACAGTAGTAACATTAGTGTGATCTTTAATGACAAAAGGCCTTAAATAAACATCTTTTAAAATTGTGCTGGCTTTTGTATGTAAAGCATACCACACTTGAAATAACATACGAAAAGCATGCAGGTTGATACAGAAATATGCCACAAAATTATTTTGGTATGTATCCTTCGTATGTGATTGGTATTGAGTGATTTTCAGTGCACTCGCATAAAATGAAATGATCTTGGTGCCCCTTGACCTCAGTGACGATTCTATTTCCCACTGTGATCATGCTTAATCAAATTAAGAGCAACTAGATTTCCTTTTGGAATGTCAGTAGTAGTAAGCCCATCCCAAATTCAAGCACAAAATGTGCAACGATGAGTCATCATGCTGACTCAGCCCCCCCTCTGGAAGAAAGGTGAGGGAGAAAGCCAAGGATGTGATGGAAGGATTGGTCTGAGAGTAAGAAACCGTTCCCTACCCCCCTCCTGTCACACTTCCAACTTTGGTGTTAGATATCGTACAAAGTCGTGTGATGGCTCATTTGAAAGCTAAGAGTGAGAAAAATGCAGTGGAAAGCTCAGTTTGGTCCTATTTTCCTGGGTTGAGGAGGAAAATGGCAGGAAAACGTCAGAGTTGGAAAAGGCGGATGTTGGATGTTTTGGTATGAGAAAAGTCGTTTTTCGACAGGAAGGAGGTCTCGGATGGGAAAACGGAGGGCAGATTCAGAATCTACGTGAAATTTTGGGTTAGGAAGGATGTTTCCAGTCAATCGGAGAGAAAAAGTTCTGACCCCCCCCCTCCTGTCACACTTCCAACTTTGGTGTTAGAGATCGCAGAAAGTCGTGTGATAGCTCATTTGAAAGCTAAGAGTGAGAAAAATGCAGTGGAAAGCTCAGTTTGGTCCAATGTTCCTGGGTTGAGGAGGAAAATGGCAGGAAAACGTCAGAGTTGGAAAAGGCGGGTGTTGGATGTTTTGGGATGAGAAAAGTCGTTTTTCGACAGGAAGGAGGTCTCTCGGATGGGAAAACGGAGGGCAGATTCAGAATCTACGTGAAATTTTGGGTTAGGAAGGATGTTTCCAGTCAATCGGAGAGAAAAAGTTCTGACCCCCCCCCTCCTGTCACACTTCCAACTTTGGTGTTAGAGATCGCAGAAAGTCGTGCAATAGCTCATTTGAAAGCTAAGAGTGAGAAAAATGCAGTGGAAAGCTCAGTTTGGTCCTATTTTCCTGGGTTTAGAGAGGAAAATGGCAGGAAAACGTCAGAGTTGGAAAAGTCAGGTGTTGGATGTTTTGGTATGAGAAAAGTCGTCTTTCGACATGAAGGAGGTCTCGGATGGGAAAACGGAGTGCAAATTCGGACGTTTTGGTCAATTTTGGGTCTAGGAACTTCTTTCCAGCTCAATCGGAGAGAAAAAGTTCTGACCACCTCCTGTAAAACTTCCAACTTTGGTGTTAGAGATCGTAGAAAGTCGTGCAATAGCTCATTTGAAAGCTAAGAGTGAGAAAAATGCAGTGGAAAGCTCAGTTTGGTCCTATTTTCCTGGGTTGAGGGAGGAAATTGGCAGGAAAACGTCTTTCGACATGAAGGAGTGCTCGGATGGGAAAACGGAGGGCAGATTCAGAATCTACGTGAAATTTTGGGTTAAGAAGGATGTTTCCAGCTCAATCAAAGAGAAAAAGTGCTGACCTTCCCCCCTCCCCCCCTCGGCAGCGATCTTCCAACTTTGGTTGTAGAGATGGTAGAAAGTCGTGCAATAGCTCGTTTGAAAGCTGGGAGTGAGACAAATTGAGTGGAAAACACGGCTTGTTTCTATCTGCCTTCGTTCAGAGGTGAGAAGCCATTGAAAATTTGGGACATTGGTGAAAAAACGACTGAGTTAGAATTTTTATGAAAATCGCTCTAGCGGGTGAACCATGCCTAAAGTTGAAAAGTTGGTTCTCCGCATGAGATTTTTCCTGAAAATGTTAAATTGTGGCCACCTTTGGTGATGAATAGCGGTGGATTGGAAGTGAATGAAGAGCTCGAGTTTCTTTTATGGGCAAGACGGCACTTTGTTCTCCAGGATCCACTCTTTTCAGATGCGTGGAAGGTTTCGTTTCCAAATGAGAGTCTGTTGAAAATCGAGTTTTTGTGCATTTTCCAAGATTATGGAACTTTTTGAAAAACAGATGGCTCATTTTGAAAGCTAGAGTGAGAAAAATGCAGTGGAAAGCTCAGTTTGGTCCTATTTTCCTGGGTTGAGGAGTGAAAATGGCAGGAAAAACGTCAGAGTTGGAAAAGTCAGTGTTAGGATGTTTTGGGATGAGAAAAGTCGATTTTCGACATGAGGAGACCTCGGATGGGAAAACGGAGTGCAGATTCGGAGATTTGGTCAATGTTGGTTCGGAAGGATGGACGTCTTTCCAGCTCAATTCGGGAGAGAAAAAGTTCTGACGTCCCCACCCCCCTCGGCAGCGATCTTCCAACTTTGGTTGTAGAGATCGTAGAAAGTCGTGCAATTAAGCTCATTTGAAAGCTGAGAGTGAGACAAAATGCTGAGTGGAAGACCTCGGCTTGTTCCTATCTGCCTGTCGTATAGATGTGAGAACGTCATTGAAAATTTTGGACATTGGTGAAAAAAACGACAAGAGTTAGAATTTTTACGAAAATCGCTCTAAGCGGGTGAAAACCAAGCCTCGGATGGGAAAACAGAGACCAGATTTGGAATAGCAGCGTTGCCATTCTACATCTATAGAGTGAGTTTCAAGTCAATCGGGAAGAGAAAAAGTTGAAAAGTTGGATCTCCGCATGAGAGTTTTTTCCTGAAAATGTATTTAAATTGTGGCCACCTTTGGCGATCAATAGCGGAGAGATTGGAAAGTGAATGAAGAGCTCGGATTTCTTTTAGGGGCAAGACGGCACTTTGTTCTCAGATAGATCCTATCTTCTTTCAGATGTGTGGAAGGTTTCGTTTCCAAAATGAGAGGTCTGTTGAAAATCGAGTGTTTTGTGCATTTTCCAAGATTTTGAACTTTTTGAAAAACACCGACCAGAGTTTTTTCGGCTCGGCTCCTGGTCATCGTAGAGGGTCGAGGGATGTCTTAAATGAAAGGGGAGAGCGAGAAGAACGTGGCACTCAAAATTTGAAGTCGAATCGGAGCACTAGAACCGGAGATAGACGGGTTTAAAGTTTTTGAATGATGGATATTACGTCATCAAGCTGATCGCCACAAAAACTATATAAGTGGAAACTCTGCTTGTGGAAATCAGTTCTCCCTCCCGACTGGGTTGGGGTAGGTGAACCTCCGGACTTCCGAGATAGCATTGAAATCTGAAAAAATACCCCGGTTCCTATAAGAAACCGGAACCTTATGAAAATTTGCATTGCTGATATTAGCTAAGAGGTTCGACAGGAGATGGCCTTCATCTCCAGTCCATAAAAGACTCCAAAACTTTAAAGGCTTGTAACTTTGCTTCTACAAGTCCGCTTGACTTGATTCAAAAAAGGTTCGTTTGCTATTGACCTCCCTAAAGTAATAGGCTTACATATTAAATTTTCATTACTAGTCTAAAAAGGATGACAAAATTTAAATTCAATTCACTGTTTTTGGAGGTTTTCCTTGGGGTTTTTTTCGACCCTGCTGGAGAGTCAACTAAAGGATTTTTAAATGATCTCTGAGGCCTCGGTTTCCTACTACTCATGTTTTATATTATTACCATGATAACAAGCGCCTTTTTCACTGAAAGCGAGCATGACAACACGAAGAGTTTTTTTCTGTAAGATTCTACTGACAGCAGGTGTTCCCTTCGGGACGGGCGGACATGCTCGTATGATACATGTGGGAGGGGAGTGTGGCATATATAGAACCGAAACCGCATGGGGCAACCATGTCTAAATGTTGGGTATTGACACCTATTCTCACGAAGTCACTTTTTAACGCCAATAGGTAAGTCTTAGTCTATCTTGTCCATGGGTGCATCTAGACATACTCCATTGCAAAACGCTGGTTAATCACCGGCTTGTTATCCCTATCTCTGCAGCTGCTATCAACTGATCAAAGCAACCGACTTGCTCCTCTTACCAACTCCACCGGTTTTCATGTCTGGCTATCAAGTCATGGACGGTGCAAGTCACGGAGAATTTCGGTGTCATACTTCCTGTGTGTGGGCGTTCTTTCGAGACAGCGGTGAAGTCCGTAGCGATGAGTACTGCACGGGACGTGGGCAATGGTAATCCTTGTGAAACCTCTCTGCGTCATGTTTCCAAGTGGTTGCCTTTCGTCTCAACGTTGTACTCTGACCGCCAGGGCGACATTTAGCTATCTGCCACAGGTTACCTCATAAAATCTCCATTGCACTTGTCTCCCGACAGTTGACCAACCATGCGAGAATGAACCATCAGTTCTTTTAAGAACTGTCTCTATCACGGCGACGAAATGATGAAGGGATGAAACGGGAGGCCACCTTGCACCACATGCAACACATCACAGACTTCTCTCTTCGCTAGTGAACAATCTCTTGTGAGTGTAGTCAGAAAGTATATCAAGTTGTACAAAAGTTTTACTGCAACACAGGTTGATGTATAGTTAGAAAGTTTGATCATGACGTTTTATGAAACACAAATGTCATAAAATGTTAGCGCTAGTGTAGTCAAATAGTTTTTACTGCGACACACGTTTGCAAAAATACAGTTTGATCATCGAAGTTTTATTAGTGAGTGTCATCAGAAAGTGTATCATGGTTCGCAAAATGCAAGCGTTGGTAGTGTAGTCAAATTAGTTTTACTGCGAATCACGGTTGATGCCTAGTTAGAAAAGTTTGCATCATCGTCGTTTTATGGAAACACAAGTGTCATGAAAAGGCAAGCGCTACTGTAGCCAAAATAGTTTTACCGCGGGCCACGTTTGTGAAAGTAAAGTTTGATCATTGAAGTTGTATTACTGACCGAACTCATCGCAGCACTAGAAAGTTTTATCGAAAAGGTTTCACTGCGCAGTGTAGATTGTCTTGTAACTTACTTTCACAGTGTTAGAAAGTTTTATTGGAGACAGTTGCCAAATGTTCCCCTATCAGAAAATTCAAACTCCATGA